>JAADVQ010000025.1:0-79039 GCA_023335835.1 Elongisporangium senticosum | reverse complement strand
TGCGTCAATTGCTTGCGGCGGTCGTTGAGAGCCTTGCCGCCGCGCAGCACGTCGGCCAGCGGCGCCGGGTCGATGTCGCCGCCCGCGCGCTCCTTCTTGAGCATGAGCGGGGCCAGATCCTTGAGCTCCACGTTCATCTTGGCTTGCGCTTGATACTCGAATATTCCGATTGAGGTCTCTTTGGCTTTTGGCTGCTTGGCCGGCGCTTGAAGCTGCGTGGTTTTACGTAAGCGGCCAGGAGGTAGGCTTATCTCAGTACTTTGGACTTATGCATTTAGGTGTTTTGATTGGTGGGAAATATAGTATAAGTGGGAATTTAGCGAATTACTGGTAAAGTTGAAGTTTAGAGATAACGTAATTCAGTTATAAACGCACAAGATAACTAGAGGATGAGTTGTTCGACGCACTTCGGAGCTGAGCGTTAATGTGCTGTGCACTGGTGTAAGCAATGCAGCGCAAACATTGGCCACCACGATTGCTAGATTCAATGAGACGCGATACTTTTTGTTCGTTCGTTGTAAAACCCAACAGCAAACGATGTATATTCAAATACCCGAATAAAAACACAATTCAAGCAGTAAAACGGTGGTTATAAACATACATCCAAATACCCACTTTTTATCATAATACTCCCACGGATATTTATAAAAATCTAAAATCATATCAACCAATTATTCAATTCGAAGAATTGACCTACCTTTTTGTAGATATTTGCTAGAGCATACGATATACCCAAAAATCGTTTTACTACCAGATTTTTTCGTGTGCACCTCTTGGGCTGACTTGCTTGCTTGGAATTGCTCAGGAATTGCCAATCTGGCGCAACGTCGAACCGTTCAGTCCCCACTGCCTCCGAAGTAATTAAAGGTAAGTGGAGGTATCAGCAGCTATAACTGGCGTCTGCAGCTGTCGACGTTACGCACGGCTAGCAAAATGCAAGAACTGCTGAATCCCGCGATGGCTACAAAGCCATTACATCGCCGTCAGATGAATCCAGTGGGATTTCATCCACGCACAGATCCAACAAATAAACATGTCAAATGCCCATGTGTATGTCTTTCTTGCAGAGATGCCATTGCTGTATCTCTGGACTCGGAGTCGTTCCCGTGGCGTCCAGATCAGACTCCAAACTTCAGCATCGTGAACCCAAATGGTCGCGAAGCCAAAAAATGGAGGTGGCCTAAACCCATAGGTGCCAACTGACCACAAAGCGTCTCAATCTGGTCGCATGGATATCGCGACACGTCACCGCCAACCAACGGAAGACCAGCGTGGAATAAAAAACGCGCTCCGACCATTGGACTGTAGTTTACTGGAGCGAGGGTATCCAACGTGCGGTGCTCAAGCGTCAGAGCGCTGCAATTAAGGAAAAAACATTTGCTGAGATGCTCGGCTCCAGGGTTCGCGGCTTGTTGAAGCTTCAAGAGCAGGTCAGCTGCATTTTAAGCAGCTCACCCAAGTATAGCAACTGCGCTATCTTTCCCGACTCGACTCGCATGCACGATCACCCGCCCCCATAGTGAAGCGAAGAGAACACTGAAACGAAGGTGGTCCACACCGGGATCAGTCAAGCGCGAGCGGAGAGGAGAGAAGAAAAACTCGTTAGCGCAGTCGATTCTTTACGTGGACATGATTTTTGTAGGCAGCGTGCAATCTGCATTCGACGAATCCAGTATTTGGTCTGTATAAATGCAAATAGTGCAACATCCCCCTGGCTGTCGCTTTAGGATTTATCGAACGAATACAAAAAGGCGCGGCATTTGACAAAAAGGACCGAAAAAGAAGCCTGGATGGCGCGTGCGGATCCTCAGCTGGGTCGGAACAAGAGCCATGATATACAGAATTAAAATTTTGATGAATTTCACGATTTTCAAAGCCAAATTTGCTCTCCGCATACTGAACTCAAGTGAATTTACCATGTGTGGATTTTCCCTAAAAATCCCCTTTAATCCCACCCTGTCTGCTTTCGCAAAAGGTGTCCCGTTCTGGATGTGTGGGAAAACTGGCCACCACCTATAACCAAACCAGACGTACAGTTTTTGGCTTGTGTTGGATCGCGTGTCGAAGCGCAATAAGAAAAACAAAGGAGAGATCGCGTTGAAGGTTCTAAAAGCGTTCAGAACGACCGCCTGACTGAACTTTTCCCAAGACAAACTGACCACAATTTCAAAAAAGCAACAACCAGTCGACCGCCCGTGACCTGAGATCCGTAGGCCAATCCATCCACCTCACTTAGCAATTAGCCTCATCCCCAGCAAGCACTCTTCTCCACACCTCCTCCTCCAACTCAGCATCATGGGCGTCGACGTGCAGGCACTCGAAGACAACGCGTCCCAGAAGATCCGCTTCCTGCGTCTCTTTACCAAGGGCACGTGCCACTTGGCTGCGTCCATCGACAAGAACGTGCACGTGGCCGGCGAGACCGTGCAGATCTACTGCTCCGTGAACAACACGTCCAAGAAGAACGTGCGCTTCATCCGCGTGCGACTCTATGAAGACACGACAGCCAAGGTCGGCAACCGATGGGAACACAAGAGCTCGCGTGTGGTCTGCGAAAAGGAGTTCCCGGGTATCGCGGCGGGCCAGTCGATCGAGCAGGCCTTGACCATGAAGCTGCTGGACAGCTCCACGAAGACGCCGATCAATCCGTCCACGGCGATCGTGAACCACGCCGCAGTTCACAGCGGCAACGAGCCGACGGTGCGCTGCCAGTACCGCCTCTCGATCCGATGCAAGGTGCCGTTCTGCCCCAGCGTGCGCCTCAACTTCCCGGTCACGATCGTGCGTGGCGCCATTGACGCTCAGGCCCACGCCCGTCCTCTGGTGCAGATCGACACTGTGCGCGAGGAGCGCGTGCTGATGCTCAACTAAGCAGCCGAATGCTCCGATCCTCCTCCGCCATTATCCCGTTTTTGTGTCAAGATCCAATTTCTCGGCCTTTGCCGACTCTCCAAACGAAGGAAAGAACGCAAGAGGCGACCAATCGGTCTTCATAGTTTCCTATGTATTATTAATTATCAATCCAACTGCCCGTAGTCAGCAATCAAACACATTTTTTCAACCACAATTTTCTTTATGTGTGCCTATAGGTGTTTCACTATAGCTGGAGTGTCCATGCGGCATCCATCCCGGATGGTCCGCCATTGCGCGGCAAGACAGCACACACACACGCGCCCCCATCCTTCTCGAGTCGCACGCAAGCGTTGTCATACACGCACGCGATGATCCCGGAGCCGTGGTCCACCCTTGTCTGCTCGTTAGAGTCCAGTTCCGACTGCTGTTCCACTCTCGCCCTGGTTGTGGGCGGATCGTGAGGCTCGTCTTCTGTAACAGTGTCTCTTGCGCGCCTACCGACAGTCGCTTTCGGGTCATCCAGTCAGTTGTCCCACTCGTGACCTAATGACTCTTTATCAACATAAAAAACCTGTAATATTTAAATTATCATCTTGTGTGATTATGCATGTAAAATAAAGGGTTTATTCACTATATAGTATAATGTATTCCAGTGTGGACGTATAAACCTGCCAAAAGATCACCATGCAACATCTCTTTATGCGTTTTATAGAGGTGTCAAGGTAAAGTTACCCATCTTGCGTCGTGGCTCTGTCCTCATGCCATCGCCAAGGTCCCTCCTGTCTTCTTCTGCCATGGCGATTGCCTCATCTGCCTCCTGTTCTCAGTGCAGCGTTGGCCATCGACGTGGGCCATGGCGGATACCAGCAGCACGGCTGCCTCCGACACGGTCATCACCACGGCCTTCGCGGGCGAGATCGGGGTCAAGGGTGACCTGACCATCCACACCGACAAGGACGTGTATGTCGCTGGCGAGCGCATCACGGGTCGGCTCCGAGTGACTGTGAACGAGCCCATTCACTGTGACAGTACGTTGGCATGGCTCAATCGCCCGTGAGCTCTTTTCTTCCCGCAACCACGCAGAACGGACAACTCACGTTTGCAATTGTATATACCTCCCAGCTCTGCTGTTCACGCTCATCGGCGAGGAGGTCGCGCAATGGAAGCAGAAGAACGACCACCACTCTCGCTATCAGGAGTTCCTCAACGTCGAGGTGAGCCATTCCGTTAGTTCGTCCTGCACTCAGCTTCGCTCGCTTGCTCAATCTCTCTCTCTCTGCAGATCCTCTCGAGCGTGCTGCCGGATCCTTATCTGCCTGGCGAGTACGTGTTCCCATTCAGCGTGGCGCTGCCGAGCGACGCTCCCGGTGTGCTTGAAGCCGAGTCGCTCGTTGGCGACATCGATCTGCTGCATGCGAGCATCCAGTATACGCTCAAGGCCTGCATCAAAGTCGATGGCCGGTTCGTGTCGGATCTCGAGACCAGAAGCAGCGTGATCGTGCACGCCAAGCCTCCAGTGATGCCTGTGATCCCAACGGCAGTCGAGCACACGATCTCCAAGCAGATCCGGCTTCTCGGGTGCATCCGACGCGGGGTCTGCCATCTCTCGGCGTCCATACCCAAAGACGTGTTCACCGTGAGCGACTCGGTGCACGTGGACTGCTTCGTGAACAACCAGACATCGGCCGTGGCCATGCACCAGGTCAAATGCAGAGTCTACCAGGTCGTGACGCTGCATAATCCAGCCGGAGCGGATCGCACCTGCTCACGCGCACTCGCGCAAGTCAAGTGCCGAGGTCCGAACGATGGCGAGATGCTCGAGCGGCCGCTGGTGCTACCTATGGCCGGGAAGCTCCGACATCCGGCCTGTCGAGGCCGCTTCATCAGCTGTTCCTATAAGATCAGCATCGAGTGCGAGCTTTCCTGGATCGTGCCTGTCGTGCGAGTGGATTTCCCAGTGATTATTCTACCAGACCCACCGGTTCTTGCAGCGCCAGCCACTGATATCGTGCGTGGCGTCACCTTGCTGGAGATGGCACCGCCAGAGATGACCCGGTTAACGCACCACAATATCTCCATACCCCGAAGCTGAAGAGATGCAGGGAGACAGACACACTCGACTGGCGAGTACTACCGTTTCACGTGGCGAGTCGCGCGCGCATCCGATGGAAGGATGCGGAACAGCGCTGCTAATATAAGCCACGTATAGATCATGCTTTGGTGTCGTTTCTGATGATATATATTGAAAACCAGAGCAAGGCATTCACTCACGTGTGAGTTGGCTCCTCATTTCACTTGTCGCTTGCGTCTACCACTAGTACTCCCGAGCACAAGGGACGATTTCAACCTGCCAAAGCCGAAGCTTTAAATGGACGTGTCCTGCAGCTTTCTCGAGAGCTGGAACAGCTCTTGGTTGATGGTGCTGGCGTTGTTTTCGATCCACTGGAGCGAGTTGTGGTGCACGTTCAGCACCTTCATGATCTGCACGACCGGGTTGTTGTCGTCCGTGGCTTCCTGCTGCGCGGTGTTCAGCTTTTCAATGGTCTCCTTCAGCGTCGTTGTCATCGAGTTGAGCTGGTCGTCGATATCCACCGAAAGCTGCAGTGTCTGCTCTCTCTCAATGTCAGCAGCGATCGGCATCTGCTCCTGTGATTCGTACATCTTGTCTACGCTGTGCTCCAGTTGCTGCACAATCGAAGATATGGTCAGCAACAGCAGCTAAATCTATCTGACAAGACTCAAAAGAGCGCATCAAACCTCGAGAGTCGACTTCAGCTCCATTTGATACGCGAAGATCGTGTCCAAGTTCGTGTCGAGTTCTTTCTGTGCAACCTGAATGCGACGCACGTCGCCAGCGATGTCACCCAACTTCTTCTGGCTTTCCATCAGCTCGTTGTCCCACATGCTCACTACAACGATTCAAATGCATTCGTGAGCAGAGCCCCTTGCGGCAACAAGAGCGTCTAGATCCTCTTACCTTTAACGGCTTCTGTCGTGAACGTGTCGGCGTTGCGCTCTAGCTGTTCGCTCCACATATTAATAATATCCTGGATCGCACCACAGAGAGAAAGAAGAAGTCAGACCGCTTTTTCCATAACCAAAATACCCAAAGACGCGTTCTTCTCGATCTTACCTCGATGGTCTTGCCCATGTATTCTGCTGGAGGCTGCTCAACTGCCGTGGTCGGGGCGGCGGCAGATCCAGTTGTCGACAGAGACGTCGTGGTCGTCGTTGAGGCTGCCGTGGAAGAGCTGGAGGCAGTAGGACCGTCGAACGAAAACGCTGACGCCGAGTCTGTCTTCTTCTCTTCACTCGCAGACGAGTCTGCAGTCTTCGGGGCAGCAGCAGCAGCGCCGAACGAAAAGCCCGATGCCGGTGCCGTGGTAGACGAGCTGCCAGTTCCTGTGGTAGTTGAGGCACCTGACGTAGTGGAGGCCGCACCGAATGAAATGGCCGGTGCCGCGGTGGAGGAAGACGCACCAGCAGAGGTGCTGGCCGCGCCTCCAAAGCCGAAGCCGGAGGACGACGTGGCCTTCTTAGCCGGAGGGTCAACTGCGAATCCGAATCCGCTGCTGGAGGCCGTAGGGTCCGTCGTCTTGGGGGCAGCCGCCGCAGCGCCGAAGCTGAATCCTGACGTAGCAGCTCCGTCTTTCTTGGGGGAACTTGGCTTGAGCGAGAACGAGCTGGTGGTGCTGCCTAAAGTGCTGGAGCCAGCAGTAGACGCCGTGCTACTGGCTGCAGGAGCAGGCGCCGAGGCTCCAAAGCTGAACCCAGAACTCGGCGTCGAGGGCGCAGCAGCTGCCGTAGTCGAAGCCACCGGCGTTGCACTAAATGCGAAACCGGTGCTGGAAGATGGCTTGCTCGTGCTCGCAGCTCCGAACGAGAAGCCGCCAGAGCTGGAAGCTGCAGGTGTCGCCGTTGCCGGCGCAGCCGCCGCCGGGGCCGCACTGCTCGCACCGAAGGAAAAGCTGCTGGAAGGAGCCGCCGCTGAGGTCGCTGCCGGAGCAGCTGCAGCGCCGAATCCGAAGCCGGTCGAAGCCGCCGGAGCGGTGGTCGGCGTGGAGGCCGCAGGCGTCGCCGATGCGCCGCCAAAGGAGAATCCGCCGCTTGTGGCCGCCGGAGCCGCGCTGCTGCTGGCGCCAAAGGAAAAGCCCGAGGCCGGAGCAGTCGTGGGGGTCGCGGGATTGGCTCCGAAGGAGAATCCGCCGGCTGGGGCTGCAGGCGCCGCCGCCGGCGTGCCGAAGGAGAAGCCTCCGCTGCTGCTGCCGTCCGTCTTGGCGCCGAAGTTGAACGCCATTCGCTTAGCTTGGGTCTCCAAAGGCAATGGCGCCCCCGCGCGATCGGTAAATACGGCGCGTCCCGTAAATTAGCTGAAGGGACCCGAATTTAGTGTGCGCATTACACAAAAAGGTGGTTGCGATAGTTGGTGTTCCACACACTAACTTACGCATGGGTGTCATCTGTGTGGGATAGAGGAACACACAACCTGAGATACGATGAACGAGGACTTCCAGACGAGTACGTACGTGGGCTCTAGAGACCAAGAGAGCCACAGGCACGAGGCGCTGCGCATACATATAGATAGATAGAGGCCACGTGCGGGCGCTTATGTGGCTCGTTGCGTGTGGAAATCGACTGATCGATGTGACTTCTGCAGTGGACGACATGCTGAACCTCGGCCAGCTGAACGACCCGCTGGACCCTGCGAGCTTCATGCAGCAGCTGCAGGGTATGCAGACCAACACGGGTAATGCCGGCGTGCCTCTTTTCGCAGATGAAGCGCTGGACATGACCGACATCTCAGCCAAGAACCGCAACCGAGGCAACTACCGATGCAGTAAGGTAATAGGTTGCTGTATCCGGATCGCATGATGAAGCCACAGACTCACTGATATGGTGCATTTGCGTGTGGTCGTACAGTGTGGCGTGCCTAAGAAAGGCCACGTGTGTCCACTGATCCCGACCAACTTCAAATGCGCGCGCTGCGGACTGTCAAAGAAGGCCTGTACCTGTGTTGGTACGTTAGTGGATGCAGTAGTTGGCACTTCGTGACGCTTGGCGACGGAGCTAATGGCTGCGTCTACGTTGCTACAGCGCCTTCAACTCGGAGCATTGGCGTTCAAGTCGAAATGGACGAAGACATGACGACACGAGCACTCGATCTGGACATGCAGGTATTCTCTATACCCAATGCAAAGGCTGTTGCTGTTTCCGATCGCTCATTATCGTTGCGATTGCGTGGCAGGGCGTCATGCTCGAGTCCCACAAGCTCGCTCTGGGCTTCCCTCCAAGCACTTTGCCCAACGCCTGAGCTGAGATCGCTCCCTTTAAAATCTAATCAACAGTCGGATTCGATGTCTCCAGCTTCAAGCATTGACTACACTTTGAAGCACAATCACCATCTGGAGCGTGATGTCAGAGGAGTACAATCAAGACGCATGCTGCTGCTGTGACGAGTCGTGTTTGATACTGAGACGTTATACGTTGGCCATCTCGATGGCCCGTGGAGAGATACTATAGCCACGCAGCTGCACAGCCGTGGTCTTGGCGCGAAGCGGGTTGGACTTGGTGGTCTCGTTTAAATACAGCAGCGCGATGCCTCCGTGGACTTCAATCACGCGCGCCAGAAGGCCCTTGAACAGCAGCGTCAACCGCGCCAGGATGCTGTTCATCGTCAACGCGAACGGCATGAAGTACGTCATCGCGAACTGCACAGCGAGGCCTGTACAGTCACCAACAACACAGAGAGAGTTAAGGGAGCTATCGTCAATGGACGTTAGTTGGGACACCGAGCGATTGAGAGCAGCATGGGTTGGGAAGGATATTTGTAAGCCTTCTGAGCTGCTCGGACAACCTGGACGCCACATAAACAGCATGAGAAACGCCGCACAGGCAGGCAGAATGGGACCTACACTTACCCCTGCGGCATCTTGAGCCAGGACAACAAGCCGACATAGCGCCGAGTCCACTTTAACCTTGAGCTCCGTCGACAGCGTCTTCCAAGAGATGTGGTGCATGCCTGGCTTCAGGCGCAAGGATTCTAGCACCTCGACCGCCTCTGCAAACAGCAATTTGACGTCCTTGAGCTGGATATCACGCACGAATCGCTTCACCTGCATCAGATTATAGCAGGATCGCATGAGAACGGCGCACAGTCACTCAAGCACCATGGCAATAATCAGTCGGACCTCTTGCAGATTCTGGTAGAAGAAGGCGCGGCGGTGCTGGCTGTGGTTCTTGTACATGACCTTCAGGAACAGCGCGATCTCCTCGGACAGGACGCTCACGGTCGCGTCCACAGAGCGCGCGTCGTCCACCAGGCGCTCGAGACCGGCGCTCGCTGCTTGAGCCTGCTCCATCCTGCGTCCAATGGTGCTGGTCGAATGTTGCCATTTTAGGAGAATGACTGGCTAGATGTGTAATTTTCTAAAACAATTTCCTTTCGTACGTGCATATGCATGTACATTATGAAAGGAATGGGGGATTTGCCCATGGAAGACGTCGCATTGAGAGTTGAATAGCACAGAGGATACATCATCGGTACTTAGTAGGACAGTGGCTTGGTATTGCTCAGTTCACTCCCCAAGCGAGAGCAGTAGCTCTGCAATTTGCATTGTTTCTGTTGATTTAAATATATGAACGAGCGGGCTTGCGCCCTTTAAAGCCCAGCGAAGAGCTGCAGCAAATGGTAATAGCAGATAACTACAGCACTCTTAGCTGCCACGTTGTCGCTTCCACATCGACGGCGTGCCGTGGTCAGCTGGTCCGCGTTCTGAGCCTGGGAGACGCAGTCGCGGTGGTTCCATGTTGTGGTCGTCTCCTTCGTCTCGAGACCGTTTGGAGCAGAGCCCCCAGCTTTGTTTTCGCTTCTCCACCTGTCGCGGGTGCGCTGGGAAATCGAGTCCGTAGAACTTGCCACCAAAGAGCATTTGCTGGATCTGCAAAGCAAGGCAACACAGGTGAGTTCACGAGGGTGGCGCAACGTGGTGTTTGTTGTTCTCACCTCTCGCTTGAACTGCGACGAATCATTGTGCAGTGTGTCTGCGGCCATAGGGTTCATGACGTAGTCAATTCCAGGCTCCAGGAATATCAGCTACAGACACACAACTGCAGTGAGCTCCAGTGCCCACCACGTCCGCAAGCATCTCACGCCTACCTGCAGACCCAGAAGCACCGTGTTGATACTCAGCACAGGCCGCCAGTCGTTCCCAAGAATCGGCATCATGACTTTGCCCGTGGCCACGTCCACATTCGGATGCCACACGCTACAGCAACAGCAGAACAGTTAGCTAAAAGTCCGCGCTCGGAAGAACCAACTGCCTTTGGTCTCACCGTGTCAGACATGTCACGCTGGGCGCTAGAGTAGCAGATACACGATCCAGAGCAACCCAGAGTTAGTGCGGCAGTTCCACATACGTAGCTATCAGCGTCGTCGTGCTGCTTACCATGGAAAGGATACGTCTTGGGGATCTCCACAAAGAACGTAAAGTCCCCGTTGGCGTACGGCCCCGAGACGTCCGCGATCGAAATGGAAAAGATGATACGCAGCATGTTCTCGGCTCCGTCCGGGAAATCCACGCGCGTGCTGGCCTGGCTGCACGTGAACTTGGCCTTGGAGAGCTGTCAACATGGACACATACGGCCGACAAGACGATCAGTCGTTCGCACGCTTCCGCGGGCCCCAAAGAGCGGCAGAGCCATCAATCCAGAGCAGACGAGCCGGCCATCGAATAGACAGCACCACTACGCACCTCATTCACGTCCTTGCGCACACGCAGCGCCGCAAAGTCCGAGCGCATATACATGCTGTCGCTCTCAGTCTGCCGACTGACTGCACTTGGGGAATGCAAACAGCAAGTTCTTTCGGCAAAGAGACACGATGTGCCAAAACACGGTCCATCGCGTTTTGTTTCCTCGGATCTCCACCGGTACACCGGTATATCCAATACCGATATGCACTCCTTTTTTGTTACATATTGTTGTTGACCTACCATGTACTAGCATTTCGGCTGCTGGTTCCAGTTTTGCTAACCAGAAATCATCGCGAAGCCACTCGCCGGAGGAGAGCGGCGGGGAAGAGAGACTGACCGACCGACCGATGCAGGAGGAGCCAGGCGACAGCAGTGCGGTCCCTCTGGCCGCCCCACCACCGACGTGGCGCAGCCGGCCTCTGCTCCACTACAAGGACCTGGGGCTGTCCACGCAGCACCGCAAGATCAAGTTCACGTGTGTGCACGCCTCGGAGACCTTTGTGGCCTGCGGGTGCGTGTTCCTGGTCTCTGCATTAACATGGATCATTGGCACGGCTCACTCTGGTGCGCATTCGTAGAGCCAACAATGGCAGCGTGTATCTGTACGCGACCTCGTCCAAGGGCGCAGGCTGGGAGTCGTCCAAGTACCGTCTGGTCAAGATGATCTCGCCACCGGGCAACGATCGCGTGGGCGTGACCTGCGTGAGCATCTGCCCGATGCAGAAGCACCTGGTGGTGGGAAACATGCGCGGCATCGTGTACGGCATCCAACTGGCCGACTACAGCAAAATCGGCGACAAGGTCGAGTTCACGCACGACTTTCATGCGGTACGAACCAGCAAATGCCTCGCGGTGCAATCTTCCTGCTGTGCAAATAACTGACGCTTGGGATGGTTTGCAGGGCTTCCCGATCACGTGCTTTCTCTGGGATAAGCCTGGACTGCGTTTGTTTGCATCCTGCAACGGCGGATGCGTTTCCCAGACAGTGCTAAGAGCTGGCATGTCGGCGCTCTTTGGCAGCACAGACACAGAGCTATTGCTCAAGGAGGAGACTGGCATCGTGCAGGTGCGTTTCGCATTCGTAGATCATAGTGAAATGCTCGGCGCTCACCGTTGGTATATTCGTTACAGCTTGATCTAGTGAAGCAAGGCCGATCCGATATCTTGCTCGTGTCATCCCAGTTGCGTGTCCTGCTGTTGAATCTGACATTGAGCGACGGGAGTGCTGTGCAGGTAAGCCGCACTAGTCCAGGCCTTTTCCGTCCTAATGCTGCGTTACTTAGAGTGTTCTTCACTGGAATAGATCGGTACAAAAGCACGACAGGGCAACTACGGCGCGTGTTTCTTCACGAGTATCAACCCCGACTCGATTGACCCAGCCAAAGTGCAAGAGACGAAAGTGTTCTCATCTCGCCCTGGCCGGCGCGTTTGGATCGCCGACTCGCAGAGCGGAACCGTTTCTTCGACATTGAAGTTTTCGCTGACCAAGAATCCAACCGGGTTTCTTCAAAATCCGAATTGTGAACTGGAACAAGGTAGACTGTTATGATCCGGGAGTAGTGGACTCGGTTCCTGATGATTCATGCTTCTGTATTGAAGGCATCCAACCGCGTGATCTCACAATCAACAAACTTGGCCGATTCCAGTTCATTCCAGACCCCAATTTCCTGGAACGTACAACGGAAACGTCTTTGTTGGCAAGCTGGAATATCGGCTCCAGTGTTCTGTTCTTCCTCGATCCTTTCGCAGTCGAAATTGTGGAATGGCATCTCGATCTTGGCATCATCCACGATGCCAAAGTACGTTATTTGATGTGGTTATCGTTGCGCGTACATTAAGAGTCTCACCATTTGTGTTTGCTCGCGGTAGATTATTCATGACAACATCCTCGTAGTGCTGCACAGTGACCCTCCAAAGGTTTCCATCGTTCAATCATGTTCGGCTCGGCAATTCATGGACATTTACGGCCTTGATGATGTGCAAAAATCGGTGGAGGTAAAGGCCTGCTCATCCTGTATTGTTACCGAATGTTATCAACTCAATTGTCGCTTTATTGCTGCTCCGTTCACAGTTAGCAATCGAATACCAAATTATCGATGCTTCCGTTCTAGAGCCTCTGCATTCTCGCTGGCTAAAGCTCCGAGAATCAAACGCAGCTTCATCACCAGCAACTGACAAACTCAGTGCTGATTTGAAGTCGTTATTGGAGTATGCGAAGTCGCTGGAAGATCAATTTAATTCCACAGAGGAGCTGATCATGGATGACCAACCTCTGCAGGTAATCTTCAAGCAGCGCCCACAGCAACAACAGAAAGTGTCGGGTATGGTTGATTTGTTCTCAGGGGACAGTAAGCCCCAGACACCTTCCGGATCAGCGATCGCTGGTCAAGTTGAATACTTTGACGCAGTTGCTCCTGTGTCAGAGGAATATTCCAAAAGTATTTATGCGCTGGACGGGTCAGTGATCGAAGCTCGTTTGATCAGCATCGCTGAGTTGTCTCGTGAAGAATCCGTTGTGCGTGAGGACTACCGCGAATCTCTGATGGAGGATCTCATGCAAGAAGTCAAGCTGTTCGAAGAGAGCCGAAGTGAGGAGAGCACCATGGGCAATTTCATCCCAGCCAAACTGAAAGAAGGTCTCAATTCAAGCGCAGCAGCGAGAGCGTTATCAACGTTTCTCCCAAACGCAAGCACATTCTCGAATCTGATGGATCCGTCGGTGCTATCGCATCACCTCGGTGTTTCACAAGTATCGAGTATGTTTGGCGTCACGCCAGATGAAGATGACGAAATTGTGCTTGACCCAGATTATCGACTGTTGATGGAGACATCCATGAAAGACAGCAACCACTGCCCCGTCCTTCGAATTGCTATGTCATCGACATCTGCTGGAGAGGATGATGAGACCGTTTTGGATGCGGAAGTACTGCTGGAAGCCATTTCCATGGACATCTACGATTCGAACCTGAAGTACACATCCAATCTCCCGCTGAAGGAACAGCTGAATCTTCCAGACGAAGACGACACGCCAATTCAAATCCAACCACCACCGGGTATTAAGCCGCGTCGATCAGCGAAGAGGGCCGCTATGTCGCAACGGGTGGATAGCGTTACAGTGGACGTCAAGCGCGATCTCTCACTGACAAAGCTCGCGATGATCGATGAATTAGTCGTGAATACTTCAAGTGAAATACTCTTGAGGAACGGAGATGACGCCGGCTCGATATTGGCAGCCAAACTTGAGCGTCACAATTCAGCTTCTCCTGATGCGGGAAGAGCTGCCCATCGTGCTTTGCAAAAGTATATTGGTGCTATCCCAAGCTGCGAGATCAAACGCAAGTGCATGGTTGGAGGATACATGGCGACATCATCTGAGCTTGACTCCCTTTTAAAGCGTGAGGTCGTGGATCTGATGGCTGAACTGAAGTCTGCAGCTAGGACAGCAGAGCAAACAAAAAAGCTTACCCGTCGACTATGGCCTGCGTCTGGCATTACGCGCGTTTGCGCATGCCTGACCAATCTATTGCTATTTCAAGGCAATTTCGTCAAGGTTGAATCAACAATCAAGCTGTGGTTGGCTTGCTTCGATCCCAGCGCACAAGTCGACGAAGAGGAGAACGGTGCCAAGAGTCCAGGCCCATCAAATGGAAACTATATATCTGGGTTTGCTCGCGGCGAGGCGCTGGTTGATGGCGATGGGCTTCCTCTCACCCGTAGTGACTGGAATCTTGTGCGTACGATGATCTCAATTTACTTCGCGATTTGCGCGGGTGGGTCCAGCCTTTGCGCTGGCTCAGCACCAACATTAGCTAATAGCCAACATGGCTCAAGCAGCGAATTCCACAAAACCTTTGTTCACGAAATGGGCGTCGTTCTTGAGTTCAACCAGCGAATCGATTGGAGCGACAACGAGGCGTTTGAAAGGGATATTGGGGCTGACGTTCGCATTTGGGCAGCCAATGAAGCCGAAGACTTCTTGAACAAGTATGGAAGCTACTTAAACCCGGAGCTTGCAGCAGAAGTGTGTATTCTCCGCCAGTTTCCCCATGCATTGAAGATCATCTTGAATCAAGTCGTATCCACTATGAATATGTCCGAAACCTGTGAAGATATAACAAACTGGATTGCTCAGAAGGAAATGGCCAAGGCGTTGGAGGCCCTCGAAGAAAGCGGATCTTTGTGCCTGTTCTTGCATTTGCTCGAATTGTTACTCAAAGAGTGCCCGAAAGAAACGATCGAGCTGTGCGCCGCAAAGTATCCAGTCATTTACCCTTGGAACATTGAGCGATCGCTTTTCGGTACACTGGACTTGGCAGAACTCCACAATGAAAACGAGCAAGTCTCAAAGCCCGAGATTATCGCTCAGAAGTCAAAGTACTTGTGTTATCTCGTGCGTCTCCTGGAAGTGAAGGGCAATGAAGCGGGCAAGGATGCAGCAATCGTTAACAACTGCCTGCAGCTATGCTTTAGCGGCGGGAAAATCGTGACCAATCTGTTTGATGAAGATAATCGCCCGGGGATGGGCAACTGGATCGCTTCACTGGTTCGTCAACCTGATCGATTCGCATTTGATCATGCCAAATGCTGGACGCTATTTATGAAAAACAGACTACTGATTGGATTGCTGGAGTTGACGTTGTATTCGCTGCAAAAGAAGAGCACATTTGATCAAGGACTGGAAGAACTGCAGCATTTAGTCAAAATCATTATTGAGAAGAAGGAGTGCCGCATCTTGGAAAACCTGTTCCAGCGACTTTCTGACTTGGAAGGCGATTTGGAAGATATTGTATCCAGCGTTCTTGCACAGATACAGTCAAGCGTGGCTGAAGGAAGCCGATATGATGCACTGATCTCGACTGTCATCTACGCGCTGCTGAATTCTGTGGGCTTACAGTATGGACTCAAATTGCTAGCTCGTTTCCCGCAACTCTATGCAAAAACTCCATTGACCATGTACCACACCATCGTGGAAACGCATGTGCTAAATGAGCGTCAAAATATCGAAGTGAACCAAATGGTCGAAGTGGTCGATACGAACGTGTGGTCATCATACAAGGATGCGTCCTCGGCGATAGGCATTGCCTTTGCCCCTCAAGTCGCTGGAACGCTTGAGCTGGAACTTGGCCTTCTTCGACCTGCGCTGGACGAACACAATTACGAAAATTGGGCAGTCAAGTGCAAACAATACGAGGAAGAAATTCGAGTTCACCACGAGCACTCTGGCGTGTGCCAACCGTATTCAATCGGCCAAAGTGAACGATCGCAGGATTTTACTGGACCTGTCTCATTAAATTCATCACTGACAACCCGGTCGTTTGAGTACCGAAACAGTGACTGGGGCGGCGAAGTGCAGCTTCATGACTCGACATGTGCTGTCTGCGAGCTGCCAGTTGTGATTATTGATGACGGTAAATGCTCTCTCACTGGATGAAGATCTTTCGTGAATTCGTAGCTAATTGTTTTTGCGATTCTGTTGTAGATAATTGCAATCTGGAAGTCGTCCTGCTTCCGTGTGGTCATGCGTTCCATGTTCTATGCATGACCGATCCTTCGTGTTCGATCTGCTTGGACGATGGGCTTGAAACGATGGGCTGGAAATGAGAGGTGTCGCCCGAAAAGCCACAAACCTTAGCGGCCGCTTGATTAAACTATGACAGAATTGATCGCTGAGTGTGCGTAGACCAAAATTTTGAAGTGAATACTACATGGGAATGATAAATGTTGATCTAGTATGTTTCTACTGATAAGTGTGTCTGTCTATTATGAAATGCACAAGCAAAACGCTGCTGTGACTGAGTTCGTTCTATTTGATGCTGCCTTGTTGACGTAGAAAGCCAACACGGCGCAGAAAGGCAGAGAGCTCCTGCTTTTCGTTCTCGAGAAAGTTCTTGTTGTGGCCACACTGAAGCGGCAATAAATAGCCGAGTGCTGATTCGGGGTCGTCTTCCAAGTAGGAAGCAAGGTTCTCTTCCCCGTCAACGATAGGCTCTTTCCCGCCAGGCTGTCCAGTCTTCTTGGCTCGATCATCTGCGATCTTCCACTTGTGCTGCAGCGTGTCCACAAAGTACTCCACCATTGACACGAGAAAGCCAATGTCGAAGTCAAACTTCACGTTCGGGTGTTCTTCAAGCACTTCTTGCAGGACACGGTGCGCTTGGAAGATGGAGATCGGATTGATCTGGATCTCTTGTCGCTCGAACGGCTGCACCGACAGCTTCTGGCGCTTTTCAGCCGGGAGATTCCCGCCCCAGACGAGCAGAGACGCTGTCCAGGCGCGGATTCTGTCGTAGCCGCCGCTCTCCGCTGCCTGCAGCAGACATTGGCCACAGAATCCGTCCATGCACGCCAGCTGCATCCATACAACGGCCAATAACTCCTCAGGGAAATTCAGCGACTCTTTTGGCGGCAGCATGCTGGCGTGTTCATCCTCTTCGTTTTGGTCCTCTTCCATGGAGATCGTAACATGAGTTCCTTCGATGTTACCTCCGCTTGCACTGATCTCTGCATCTCGCCTCGCGGTATAAGCCATCGCTCGTCGTCCAACTGAGAGCGCGCACTCACTGAATCGGCGCACCATCGCTTCTGTAAGTGGTCCTCCAATTTCAGGTCGACTATTCGCCTCGCTGACGCGTCGAACGCGTGTTGGCGGCTCAACGGACATTGAGAAGATCTCATTGATGGTGTTAGCGAATGTAGTCGACTTAGTCGCAGTGGCCGACGTGATCTCAGCGCCGCAGTCGCCCAAGGCGATGCGTAGTGCCACGCCAGTCTTGAGCGAAGCAGCGTCATGAATAATTTCATCGTCCGGGTCGGAGCACAGTAACTTGGCGCATTTGGCCTCGAGATAGTTCTTGGCGTTGTCTGTTTCCCACCACGTGAGCGACTTGACTGCCGATCCAGTCCACTTGGCAACCAGACGCTGAGCCAGTGCAGGCAGCGTCGCAAACGTTCGATCAGCGATCAAGACATCAATATCTTTTGAATTCTTGGCCAAGTAGGTCGCCACGAGTCCCTGCGATAGAATAGCACAGATTCAGCTAACGAACTCCCCCATCTTGGCAATACAAATAGAAAAACGCTCGTACTCCGATCGATTCGCCGTGCACAGCGATCCTCTTGATACCGCGGGTCACTTTCAGGTGCTCCACTAGAGCCAACGCATCGAGATTATGCGCCCAGGGCGATGGCGTGCCAACGTTCCGGCCGTAGCCACGGTAGTTAAACACGAGAAGATGGCAACCCATATCAGTGTAGAACTTGATCCAGTCCATCTGCAGGTGGTGGAACTCGTACAGTCCACCGTTTGGATTGCACAGGATCACAGCCGGGTAGTCGCTCTGGCTGGAGGGATTGCTAGTACGAGCTGGGATAAACATGGCGTCCACTTGGTGGCCCTGGTGCCCCGAGATCCACACTTGCTCCGCATTCTACTCGCATCAAATTGATTGTCAGACGAATAGTTCGTTCTCAGGTTTCCAAAGGCAGAGGGCGAGTACGTACAAAGCGCACAGACATATCAGCCCGCATCAGATCCAGTGTCGTGATGATATCCGCGTCCTTGGGTTTGCGACCGCAGAACTCTTTGATGATCCAAGAAACGCCCTTCTTCGGCTGATAAAGCACATACACAGTAGCAGATATGTCAGTACACTGCAATGACGTCATTAGCGTAATGCCACGCACCTCTGCCGGACGTCCAATCAGCTGGATCGCATCTCTCAATCGAGTCACGATTGCAGCCAATTGCGGGCCTGGAGCTACGCCGTCGTCTTCATGCTGCTCAGTTGCTCGCGCCATCTCTTGGCGGCTGGCCTCCATGTCGCTCTTGGACGCGAACCCAAGGTCTGCGCAGATCTTCATGAGCGCCGAGCTCTGGAAAGCCACGAGATCCCGCAGCACGTGGAGCATGATCTGGCCATTGACGCCGATAGTCTCATCCTGCAATAGGAGAAGAGTCAGTGGTGCTTTATCAACAGCTCTACTACGGCCAAAGAGCTCTCTTACCTTCTCCAGCACTTGCAGCGATTTCAGCAGCGGCATGGCCAGCGTCTCGATGGAGAACGTGAAGTTCTGATGCGCCTGGAGGAAGCGCATGCGGTTGGTGGCTGACTGGTCCAGCGGCGTCGCCAGCAACGAAGACAAGAGCATAGCGGCCTCGAGCACGATGCCAAGTCGGCGCTTGGTCAGTCGAGCGAAATTGGCTTCTCCGTCGCGGATCACGAGCTTCAACTGCCCTGGATAGACCATGAGCGACGTCACGCGGCGCAGTCCGTACACAGCCAGAGTCACCAGCGTAAGCAGCAGCCCCGGCACTGTGAGCAGCGAGGCCAATAGCCGCAGCAGCCACCTTCAGCAACCATGCGTTAGTGTATCTCGATAGGCATTGACTGAGGACGCATTCTTTACCAAATGACCACGAAGCTGGTGTTGACGAGGATGTACAGCGCCAAGGAGGCCATTGGGTTCTACAACAGAGAGAGCGGCAGCGTCAGGTCCATCGTCGCGACAGCTAGGGACGAGCAGCGTCCGTACGAGCACAAGCAGACGCCACGGGAACCAGAGCTGATGCGCCAGCGACGGCGGAGCGGCCTGCAACACAGACACAGCAGCAGATCTGTCAGCCACAGAGACAGAGGCGGAGGCGCATGGAGAGAGGCGCACCCGAGTACGCGCCGGCGGGTCTTCGTGCCCATGCGTATGGCCGTGAGCATGGCCATGGCCTCCGCTGTCGTCATTCGCAGGCATCTTGCCTCACTGCTGCCCCTCAGATCAGATAAACGGCGGTCCACCATGTAAAAATAAATGTCAATCACCTTAAAAGAAGTCTTATTACCTCTAAATCCATCCTTGACTGATCTAAACTGGCCTTCTTGATGTTGGATAACCAGATATAGTATGTACACGAGGTCCATTAAACCCTACTAAATGGTATCCAAATTATGCTTTCGAGAACCTTATTCCGTATCATTCAACTATTATATCTTTCCCGACGAGCCAATCAGAATTCAGTGCGGCATTGAGGTCATGGGTTTCTTGCCGCGCTTGCCCCGGTTCACAATGAGCCCCACGAGCTTCTTGCGCATGTGGCGGTCGATGACCGTGTCCTCGTCGTAGACCAGGTCGCCCGTGCTGATGTTGTTGCCCTCGTCGTCCGCTCGGGCGCCTGGTGCGTGGCGGTGGCGGCCGCCGTGGTCGCCGTTGTGCTCGTGGTTGTTGCCCACGGCCTGCGCGCTGTAGCCGCCGGGCAGCTTGACGTTGCTGATGCGGGACTTGGGTCGCACGCGCACGTTGGCAGTCGATGTGTTGGCCGAGGACATGCGTAGGATAAAGTGTTCCTCGCTTTCAGACGGCGCCGGCGCGCGCACGAACGCGTGGTGCTTGTCATCCACGGACGCGGCGCCATTGGCAGGGGCCGCGCCATTGGCGGGCACCGTGGTCGTGGACGAGGCCTCGGACCGGTGCAGCTCGCGCTCAGCCTTCTCGCGGTTGATCACGTCCAGCACGCGGTTGAGCTTCTGCTCGACCATGTGCAGCAGCTCGCCCGTTGGCGTCTCGAGCGCGCGGCTGAGCTCGTGGTGGTCGTCGTAGTCCAGCGACCCGTGCACCGTGCTGAGCTTGGCCAGGCACTTGAGCATGCACGCGCGGAAAGCGTCCATCATGACGTTGGCGCGGTTGTACTTGTCCGAGAGCGCGGCCGCGTCCTTCTCGATGTCCTTGAGGCGCTCGCTGGTCTGGTCCATCTCCTGGTAGATCGTGCGCGTGTTCACGGCCGAGCTGCGCAGGTTGCCCAGCGTCTCGTTCAGCTGCTTGTGCTTCTCGCGCAGCTTGCGCATGCGCGCGTCGGCCACAGTGTGCTCCTCCTTGAGCGCGCGCAGGGTCTCCTCGCGGCTCAGGTACTTGACGATGATCTTGTCCACGTCGTTCGTGCCGGCGGCCTCGACGATCTTCTTGAACTCGGCCTCCACGCCCATGAGCTTCAGATCCGTGTCCGTGAGCTCCTCCTGGATCTCGGAGAAGTGCGTCATCTGCGCCGACGACTCGTGCCGCAGCCGCTTGGACTCCTTGAGCTTGAGCTCGCCCAGCGCCTCCTGCACGTGCTTCTTGCGCGAGATCTCGCGCTGCTCCAGGATGTCATACTTGAGCTTGGTCTGGTCCACGGCCTGCTGCATGTCGTCCATGGCGCGGATGCTCTCCTGCTTCTTCTCCCACCAGTCCTCGTAGATCCGCTTGTACGTGTTCTCGGCGGCCGATTTCTCCTGCCGAGCCGTGAGCAGCGCGGCCATGCTGCTGGCCAGCTCATGCTGCAGCGCCTGTAGATGCTGCTCCTTGGACAGCGTCATCTTCTTGGCGGCCAAGGCCTCAGCCGTGAGCCGCTGGATCATGTGGTTGTACACACCGCGGTCCGCGACCTCTTCCTCCAGTTTGGATTCGTACAGCTACAAGACACGACAGACGCCAATTGAGTTCACGCGACACAAGCGATTGGATATCAGGAAGCACACGCACCGCGGATTTGTTCTCCACGTTCATGCCCTGCGCGATGGTCTTGGTCGTGTCCTGCACGCGCCCGTGAAGCGTCAAGCTCATGTTCTCGATCTCTTCCTCCAGTTTCTATCGAAAGCCACACCCGTCAGCAGAGCCAAAGAGAGCGCAAGAGCTGACGCTTTGTTACCCGAATTTCGCGCTCTTTCTTCCGGTTGAAGTTCTTCACCGTGTCGTGTTCCTGTTCCACGCGATAAGCACGAGTTTGGGTCAGCAACACAAGCAAGACGCAAGAGAATGCGATGGCCGTACTCTCCGCAGGATGGACACTTCGTTCACTTCTTTGTCCACGATGTGGGACTCTTCGCCCACGAGAATGCCCATGGACGACAGAAACATGTTCACGGAGGGTGGCGTCACCTTGCTGTTGGGGCATACACGACATGAGGCGAAGGCCACGCAGGCTGCTGCAAAGGAGATGAATCGACTCACGCGTTGCCTCCGATTTTGCGCGGAGAGGCCAACAAGGACGCTGCATTCCCGCTCATGTTGGTATCTGCTCCATTGGTGCCGGTCGCATTGGAGAGCCACCGCTGCCGGCCGCCGAATGTGCCGCGCGTTCGTTCTGTCTGCGAGCCATCGTGCGGCGGGATCTGGATTGTAAGGTCCTCTTCATCGCGTGTGTCCATGGCCGCCCTGTGGGGGTGAGTGCTCGCGTTGGTGCTTAAAAGACTCGGGTCGCAAGCACATCAACCAGCAGCAGCCCTGAACTCAGTCTCTTGAGACTCCGAAGGCCCACGTGGCCATGCAGCCGCTCCTCACGCACGCTGGAACCCTGGTGCTATATTTGTGGGCGCTTGTCCATGCCAACGCAGCGTCAGAGGCTGAAAGAACACGTATTTTTAGTCCTTGCGGGGTTTCGCAGTCCTATTTTGAAGCCATGCGGAGACTCGTGTGCCAAGGGGTCGTCGGCTCAAGCCCACTTTTCAGACGAAAGATCGCGATCTTGAGCTGTGATGCGGCAGCGACGCGTGCCATGGGCTCGACCATCGGTGCTGCTGCTACTACTCGCGGGAGCTGAAGTGTATTTGAACTGCGCAGCGCAAGGCTCGGAAGGGCCGACTCTGCCCTTGGGTAGGTGCCAGCATTTGCTCTTCGATGCTACTTACAGACTGCGGCTGAAACCTTCGTCGCCATGAGGATTTGTAGGCATATGCAGAGTCACTGATCCCCATGAGGAAGCTTTTGAATGCCAGTTGGCTGCGTTTGGGGGCTATGCGCCCCAGGGAACAAGCTCCGAATCCCACACTGTGACGCTTGCTCCCACCAACGCCATGGCGTGCGCAGGGTTCGAAGGCGGTGGCGGCGTTTACAAAGACATGATCGTGATTGTTCGTCGAGGTCAATGCGCTTTTGACCAAAAGGTACGCGATATCTATGATTCCTGTGAATTCTAGCGCAAGTATCATACGAATTGAAGCGTAGCTTGGCCACGTAGAGGCTGCAGGGGCAGCTGGGATGATTTTAGTGAATGATGCCGAGTCGCTGTTGCGCCTTGGGAGCTTGGAATACCGGCATATGCATTCTTTGGCTGTCTCCGTGCCAAAAAGCGATGGTGAGCGGCTCATTGCTGCGCTTCAAAAACGACAAGACCGGTTGCGTATTCGAATTGGAGCGATCCTGTCTCGTCAGCAGCAGATTTTCCATCGGATCGAGTATTTGATGGCTACAAACGTTCCCTTGGTAGCGTATGCGATGTATTTCGATGCAATTCCACCAGCCATGGCCAACACCAACACGCTCTTGGACTCCATTATGGGCGGCGCCGACGAGTCATTGACTCAATTGCTCGATCAATCCAGTGAAGAGCATGCTCAATGGCTGAAGTTCTTCTCGCAGTGTTCCGCTTTGTTCTCCATCACGTGGGAGTTCACAAACGAAGTGACTCTGCATGCGTCTGCAGCTGTCGTGGTTCTCGAGTCCATTCGCTCAGAAATACCAGAGCACAGCGAGCTGCTGTTTGTTGCTGCCAAGCGGCTCTTGGAGTCTGGATACTATGCTCACAGCGAATGGTGCTTGACAAAACTACTCCGCTTCAATCCTACGCACAAAATGGCGCGTTGCTTGCTAGCCATGGTCCAATTCACTCGATCCGATCTCGTCAGCAGTATTCCAGCAGCGAACACCTGCTTCCAGAACCACATCGACCTGAACAGCTCCGTCCCGTCGTCTTTGAGCGTGGCCCACGAAAACCTTCAGAGATTAGCAAGCTTCGAATTGTCTAAAGATGACCTCCAGTGTCTGAACGTTGCTACGCTCGCTCTGTCCAGAGCGAATCAGACTACGCACACAATTCAACGCCTGGCATGCTGCCAACGGAGGATGCTTCCGGATCCAGAGAACGTGGAAGATATTCTCATGGGAAAGCGTCGACGCCACAGCCTCATGTTCCAAAGCTCGTTTGTGGAAGAGCTTTTCCATTCACTCAACATCATGGGCGTGTTTCTAGACGAGCTTGGCGCGTTCAACGAGTCGCTATTGTTTTTCGAGCACCTGGCTGCGCTGTGCGGTGATGAGCCATCGTTAAAGGTAAGGCTGTGATGTTGTTGGACTAGTGATACGCGTGTACTGACAACATTGATCTATAGCTACGACGAACCTTGGCTGTCCCGATAGTCTTCCAATCCCAGCAAGCCAGCGATGAGTTCTTCATCAACATGAACCGCAATATTCAGGGCTTGAAACGCGATCAAGATACTCAAGAGCTGGTGCTTACGTCACTGGGAGGCACCGAACACTCTGAATCGTTTCTGTTGCGACCGGAAGAGGCAAGCTATTTGCAATATACGATCACTCCTCCAACCATGCTCATCGGCTATCAGGTAGATGAATCTTTGTCCGATTATCAAATTATTTTCAAGAAGCTGACCACTTGTGCTTTGATACACAGGGCACAGACGTTTTGCCGCTGCAGCAATCCATTTACGCACTTCGCATGTCTCTATTCCCGAGTCTCCGGTCTGAATATCCACCGAAGCCAGTACTAGCCGAACCTGTGCCAAGTGAGAAACGACGAATCGGCTTCATCTCGACTTGGTTTCGGAATCACTCAGTGGGAAAGTTGCTACTTGGTGTCATCAAGTACCTGGACCGCTCCAAATTCCACGTATCAATCTATCGATGCGTGCATTTTCTGCGGCATCCTGATGAGATGACCACTGAGTTCCGTCGTCTCGCTGATAGCTACAAGGAACTGCCACTGCTGCATGACGACGCCATGGTATTACTCCATCAAGAGGCATTGGACATTGTGATTTACCCAGAGTTGGGGATGGACGCGTGGACCGTGTTCCTGTCCCACCACCGTTTTGCTCCGATCCAGTGCGTGTTCTGGGGCCACCCGATCACGACTGGCAATCCTGGCATCGACTACTTCGTATCATCCGAGAAATACGTTTCGGAGCAGGGCCTTTCCAACAGCGTTATCAGTTCATCTGACAAAGATCAAGATCAAGATCAAGAGACAAAGAAGCGCTACCATGGATCGACATTCTCGGAAGAGGTCGTTCTGTTCCCATCGCTCAGCACATTTTTCACAAAGGCACGTTATCAAAAACCCACGAACGGCTCAGTGGATCTCCAAAAAGTGATAACTTACGACATCTTCCTTGTCGATGTAATAGCCATTGCCAGCTGAGAAGAATCTATTCATGACAAAGGCGATGCTGCATTTGCATGAAAGCAACCGCATTTACCTCTGCCCTCAGGTCAGACAATGTATCAATCAAATTCTAGTGAGTATGGGAGAGCTACTAACTTGGATGCGCATATCGATAGACACTGATGAAGTTGCATCCGCATTTCGACGCTGTGTTTGGTGGCATTCTCTCACAGGATCCAGCGGCCAGCATCGTGCTGCTTTACTCCAACTCGCAGCTTGTCTGGAAAGAGCAACTTCGCCGTCGCTTTCGAGATTCCTTCGGAGCGGTCGGTGGCTCTCGTGGGAACTGATCTAACTATGTGTCGCTCATTTCTGTTTCGCTATCAAATTAGAATGCTCGCCGCATCGTGTTCATGCCGACGCTTCCGTACAAGGAGTTCATGGGGCTGCTTTCATTTGCCGACGTGATTCTGGATCCGTTTCCATTCGGCGGTGGTGTGACCACATTGGATGCACTCGCTCTTGGCATGTACGTGGTCTGCAAAGCAACGCGTGTCTATCTTTCGGGCTCTGATGGCTACATTCTTGCGATCTCCAACAGCCCCGTCGTGACGTTACCTTCAGCACAAACTGTGATGCAGCTGGCTGCTGGATTCCTACGCGCTATGAACGCCACCGATGGCATTGTCGACAGCGTGAGCGAGTACGTCACACGCGCGATCGAATTCACGAGCGATCTGGAGCTTCGGCAACGCGTTCGAAGCCAACTCGTGGAGCAGAGCGTTTATCTGTACGAAGACTCCGCCACCATTGACGACTGGAACCATTTTCTCGCGAACGTGAAGCCGAGATAATAGTTTGCTCATGTACTGACATGAATGAGCTCACCAAGCTTCAAGTGCGCATCGAGTTTTGCTCGTATCCCAAACTCATCATTCGCCATTTTCGTTTTGAATACTATCGGATAGAGTGGTGTTGCTTTAACTAACTAACCACAGTACATTTTACCCGCACCCAACCAACATCTACACTGTTTCAAATGCCAGTGTACTGAAACAAAATAATGTACGCACCGCTCCGCATAAACGCGCAGCGTATACGTCAAATCTGGCAGGTTGAAAGCGACAAAGACGCCGCAAGTGGTTTGGATGACGATGACACGTGAGGGAGCCCACGAAAAGGAGGCCATGGGAGCGTTAGCGTCCAGAGCAGGATCTTGCCATCAGTGTCTGTCATTCCGCAATCCGCCGCCAAGGGGTCAAGCCACAGCCCACTCCATCCTCTTCTCCAATCTCTCCCGGCTGTCATGAACGTGGAACTCAAGGACCTCGCGCCGCTCCTGCTCAAGAAGGAGCGCGCCGGTGGCAACATTGACCCCGAGATCCTGGCCGACATCCTGCACAACAACAAGGCGTTCAACGACCGCCGCAAGCAGATGACGCAGATCATCGCGGACCATCCGGTGCTGGGCGACCGCAACATGATGTTCCGCAACCACAAGGAGCGGTACAACCATGGCCTGAAGAAGGCCTACCACTACATCCAGCTGCTCAAGGACCTCAAGATCGACGACCTGCAGGACCAGCAGTTTTTGTACGCGGCTATGGGTGAGCCCACGACCATCGAGGTGCACCGCTCCATGTTCATCCCGACGCTGGAGAACCAGGGCGACGAAGCCCAGCAGAAGAAGTGGCTGCCGCTCGCGCGCGAGTACAAGATCCTCGGTGCCTACGCGCAGACCGAGTTGGGTCACGGATCCAACGTGCAGGGCATTGAGACTGTGGCCACGTACGACAAGACGACCCAGGAGTTCATCATCGATTCGCCCACGCTCACGAGTCGCAAGTGGTGGCCTGGCGGTCTCGGTAAGACGGCCACCCACGCTATCTTCCATGCTCGCTTGTTCCTGGGCGGGAAGGACGTGGGTGTGCAGGCGTTCCTGGTGCAGATCCGTTCGCTGCAGGACCACCAGCCCCTTCCTGGTGTTGAAGTGGGCGACATTGGCCCCAAGGTCGGCTTCCAGTCCATTGACAATGGCTACTGCGCCCTCCACAAGATCCGGATCCCGCGCGAGAATATGATGATGCGTTACGCCAAGGTGCTGCCAGATGGCACGTTCGTGCAGCCCAAGAGCGACAAGCTCGTGTACCTGACCATGGTCCAAGTGCGCGCTCACTTGATCTCGAGCTTCGGCCAGATGATGGGCAAGGCCTCCACCATCACGACGCGCTTCAGTGCTGCGCGTGTGCAGGGCCGCACGCCCAATGGCAAGGGCGAGTTCCAGGTGCTAGACTATCAGAACCAGCAGAATGCGCTCTTCCCGTTCATCTCGATCTCGTACGCTGCCAACTTTGCTGGCAAGTCGATCCTCAAAATGCACGATGATGCGATCGATACGATCAAGAGTGGCAAGGGCTCGTTCGGCTCCAAGCTGGCCGAGTTGCACGCTGTGTCCTCGGGTCTCAAGGCCTGGCTGGCCGAGAACGTGAGCAATGGCGTGGAGTCCTGCCGTCGTCTGTGTGGTGGCCACGGCTTCACGCAGTCGGCTAACCTAGGCCACTTGTTTGCTGAAATCGTGGGCGCCAACACGTTCGAGGGCACGTTCGACGTGCTTGTGCAGCAACACTCTCGCTACCTACTCAAGGTGCTGCTGACTCTGCCCTTGAAGGACTCTTCTTCAGTGGCTGAAAGCTCTACAAGCTTCCTGGCTCGTGCTCAGACCTACGCCAACCCAGCGCTTCGCTGCACGGCCGAGACGCCCAGCGACTTCGCCAACTTCAGCCTGCTGCTCGAGGCCTTTGAGGTCCGCGCAGCTCGCATCGTGCTGCAACTGGCCAAGGCCATGCATGCCACCAACAACGACTCGAACGCCTGCATGGTGCTCATGTCGCGCGCCTCGACTGCCCACGCGGAGCTGATGCTGCTTAGCTCATTCATTCACGGCCTGGATATGATCCCTGCCGGCCACACCAAGGCTGCTGTCACGCACCTGTGCGAGCTCTTTGGCGCGTGGCTCATGGTCAAGACCATGGGGGACTTCCACATTGACCAGTACCTGTCATCGTCCCAGGCCGACCTCGTGCGCCAACAGATCCTCCTCCTGCTGCCGGTGGTGCGCAAGAACGCTGTGTTGGTCACCGACGCCTGGGACTTCAGCGATTTTGAGCTCAACTCGGCCATCGGAGGCTACGACGGAGACATTTACCGAGCGCTGGTGGAGCGCGCGGCGGAAGAGCCGCTCAACCAGTCGCAGGTGCCCGAGGCCTACGAACTCTACGTCAAACCGCTCATCCATGCAGGATTGTGAGTGGGTTGTTTCAGGATCTTGCGTTCTGACTGGATAATGCGTTAATTGAATGAAACTGACAAAAGACACAAAATTACGAGTCTAAACCGTAACATATCGAAACCGATAGAGGGGAACGAGAGATGACGAAGAACACAGCACATATCCCCAACGCACATCGCGGCGGGAGCCGCTCGAGTTATTTTTTTTTTCTGGTTCCCCTTTTGGGGGGGTAGCCCCCAGCTGCGAGCGCAGCGAGGTCCGAGGCCGTGGGGGTAACACTTCTAGATCAAACTATACCTAAATTAAAGAGGATGTACGATTTATGTTGCTGATAAATTAAAATACATTGAGCGCAAGATTTATATTGCCCAAAAATCGGTGTCTATATTTAGAGTCTTAATTGAATATCGAAGTCGTTCATAAAGTTGTAGATTCGATTTTCATTTTGCCGGTCTGATAAAAATCAGGAGCGAGAATAGAGTATGCAAAGTGTTGACCATCCACTCTGTCTGTCTTCCTATCAAGCCAAATCCAGTCCGACTGGTTTGCGGAACTGGAACCTTCGGAGTACGTATCCTGGTATAAGATGTGTGAACATCTTGCGTAGCGTGCCAAAGACACTCTGCAGCTCCGCCTTCATGACATCGTGGTGCCAAACTGATTTATTTCTCCCTATCCTTGAGAACGTTCCACTTGCCCCGCTGGGCAAACCGTACAGGTGCGCATGTCTCCAGGTGGTTTAGAGCAGACAGCATGGCTATGCGATGGCACGTAAGCGCGTGCGACACACATATCCAGGAACCAGTGAATTGTTGCTTCCGCTGTGCCTGGTGTGAATGAGCTCCATTTGGGTGGATGTGTTGCAAAGCTCGATAGATTTCCATCACTGCTTATGTTTAGGTGCGTGCCTGCACAAAGAGCTTTCCCTTGGACATCCAGTCAGTGAACTTTGAGAACACCAATAAGAAGTGTACGACTGACTTGATTTTGTAGCTGCTCAGGTTGAGCAGGACCGGGCAAAGACAAACGGACCTCAAAATGCTGCAGCGCAGTAATGGGGTGGAACTTATACGGGCAAGGCCGAATTAAGTTTGCGAGGATTTTTGAAGCCACGGTGTCAACGAAGCAAGTGGTCAGATCGATTCTGTTTGACGGGACACAAAACTGTCCAAACGTTTTGGGTTTTTGAGGAAGAAAGTTGAGGTAGAATCGGTAGTTTTAGCATAGCAGCGTGGCACTTTGATGCAAAATGAACAAACAAAACCCCAAAGTCTCCATTCGCATTCACTACTATGAACAGTAGGATACACATTGTCCTAATAAACGCGACGTCATGCGCTGAAACATAACTACTCCAGCGAGATACATCAGTCCAATGTGCATTTGTTGCAAATTCAAACTTTCTGGCTTGCAGCATTGACACCACAAGATGTCTTTGAGTGCAGGTAGTGTATCTATATGTAATAGCGTTAGGTCACATTTGCTTTGTGCGCATACATGGGATGAATCTTGATGGTCGGAACAAACTTGACTTCGCTAGTGTGAAAGGCGCCAAACGCACGAAAAAAGTCGGATCGCTAAAGAAATATCGCTAGAGGCACCTGACGCAATTTGTTAGTCAACATGTGAGAACGGAAATGACCAGAGCTTTTGCTTCGTTTCAGCTAGTTGACAAGTGTTCTGGCAGTTTTTTAAAACTGTGGGTGCTCATTTTAATGAGAATTTGCTGCGACCAAGAACTTATTGTCTGTCCAGCAACAATCTCTATAAAACGCGGTCGTTTGGGTTTTTCTGTAATATGAGCTAAACCCTACATCACCGATAACGTACTCAATTGCAAACTTCTGGCAAAGAAAAGCCATATGTTTTCAAAGTGTTCTCCACAAAAGACTCCATGGCACCATGTTTGTGAGCTTGCCAAACCTGCTGCCGCATCAGCGAATCGTGCAGATTGTTTTAGCTACCACTCATAAACAAATGGGACAGTAGCCCAGTTGTCCATATGCTCTTGTGCCGGATGATTTACCCAAAACCATGCCTGACAAGGTATTTGGACCTAATCTTCATGAAAAATGAAGTATTTAATTCTCTATCAAACACAATGATGTATCCGCAGTCCCTCAGTCATCACGAAACGATACGGAATGAAGGCAGCTCTTCTGTGCGTATTCTGGACAACATGATCCCAATTGCCATAAGGGCGGGCGTTCGATTCAAATTACCAGCCTACATAGAGTCGCCCATATAAATGCCCGGCGCAATCAAGCCGGAGGGCGGCCGTTTGCAATGGAAACCCATCTAATCGGCATCCCCTAGCCCGGTCCAAGCATACAAATGGCCAGTATGGCGCCTGGCCGTGCACGAAACGTGGATCGTCTGCTTGTCTGTAGGTGATGGTGTCGCGCATCGTGTGTCCGTGTGCCCGCGCCTTTGCGGTCTGTTTTCAGGGCAGGCACGTCTGGTCCAGGCCACTCGCCATCTTGCCTCTCTACCCAAAAGTGCAGTGGATCGACTGTCCCGTCCGCTTGTTTGTCCACATCCGCTTCTAGCTTTTCCCGTACTTATCACCATGAAGACTGCCGCTTGGACCATGGGCGTGTTCGCCGCCATGGTCGCCCAGGTCTACGCTAGCGGCGTGTGCTACGACCCGGCCCACACCACGGGCTACTCGGGCACGACCGTGGCCACCGACATGGCCACCATCAAAGAGAAGGGCTTCACGTACGTGCGCACGTACATCAGTGCGCTCGGCTCCAGCAACATGGGCACGATTATCTCGGACGCCGGCCTGAACGTTGCACTCGGCGTGCCGTACCCCAACTCAGACTACGAGACCCAGCTCGAGGCCGCCATCGAGGCCGCCAACAGCGGCGCCAGCGTCACCTACATCTTCATCGGTAACGAGAATCTGGCCGACGCCGACAGCGTGCCCAGCGCCATGACCGCGCTCATCGAGAGCGTCAAGTCCCAGGTGCCCTCGAGCGTCAAGGTCGGCACGGTGCAGCGCAACACCGAGTTCCTGACCAAGTCGTCCATGTCCGGCTTCTCGGACCTCATTTCAGCCTGCGACGTCGTGGGCGTCAACATCCACCCGTTCTTCACGGACGGCACATCGGCCGACGACGCCATCGACCTCGTCAAGTCGGAGTGGGACGAGATCCTGGCGCTCGGCATCGGCGATATCTCCAGCAAGCTCATCCTGACCGAGACCGGCTGGCCGTCGCAGGGCTCGTACCTGACCAACTCGGGCTCGACCTCGGGCGCCGAGGCCTACTACTCGGCCTACCAGAGCTGGAGCGCGTCGCTCGCGGCCAACGCCAAGTTCTACTTCCAGATGTACGACACCCCGTACAAGGGAGTGGAGTACGAGGAGTACTACGGTCTGCTCTCGTACACGGGCGCCGACAAGTTCAGCGTGACGGTCTCGTCGGACTCCAGCTCCACGACCTCGTCGTCCACGACCAGCTCAACGCCGACCCCCACCACGGCCACACCGACGCCTACCACGGCCACGCCCGAACCGACGACGGCCACGCCTACGCCCACGACGGAGACGCCTACCACGACGCCTGCCGTGTCCTCCTCGACCTCGTCTGCTTCGACCGGCGCTGAAGCCGACTCCTCGGCCTCGTTTACGACGGAATCGTCGGCCTCCACCGCGGCCTCCGCCACGACCTCTGCTTCGGCTTCGCTGGAGACATCGGCCTCGACCTCGGCTTCGGCTTCGGCTTCGCTTGACGCGTCCTACTCGTCCGCTTCGTTCGACTCGGCCAGCGCCAGCGTGGGCTCGTACGCCAGCGACTCGACCTCCGGCTCGGATGAGGTCGGCAGCTTCGACTCGGCCTCAGCCTCAGGCTCGGACGCCATCACTGTGGACTCCAGCAGCAGCAACTCGACCACGGCGGCCTCGGCCGAATCGGTCAAGACCGTCAAGTCCACGGTCTCAGGCACCACCGCCGACTCATCTACCACCACGGACTCGGCCACTAGCACCAACGGCAACTCGAACAACACGTACGACGCCAACACGCAGAGCAGCTCCAGCTCTAGCGCCACGACTGTCGGCCTCGTGCTGGCCGGTGGCGGTTGCGTCGCGCTCGCGGCCTTCGGCTTCATCTACAAGACCCGCCAGAAGGCCCAGGAGCTCGAGAATGCCGACCGCAAGGAGACCCCGGCCAACGGCGGCGTGGCCCCGGGCACCAACCTGTCCGCCACGCCCCGCGAGGCCTTCCTGCTCTTATAAGCAAACGGGGGAACCTAGTGTCGTAAATTGATGTGGACTCGACGGCCTATTTGGTGGGAAGAACTGGGATGAACATAACCGGCAGTGGATCGATCGAAGATGCGACTGCTGGTGCGGCCCGCAACAAACGAAGAGATTTTTGATTGGGATACGATGTGTGGTCCTTGTTAGAAGGGCGTCCACAGTCGGCTTCGCTTGCATCTACTTTTTTTATACTTATATAATTCCACTTCCTCCATCCTTTTGGGACTTTGGTAACTTTCGAATGTTTTGCGATTGTGCCACGAGGCCATAGGTTTTATCGGGTGTCATGGACACGTGCTTTTGGAGAAACCCAAGCGGGCGCATCCCATCAACCGGATCTTCCCGCAAACTGAATTCTCCTGCTGTAACTTATGGATGGATGTGCTTATAAATCTGGTCGCGTGAGTATTCTTGTGTTTACAATTGAATAGATGTGTGGGCGGCCTACACTGGCACCGCTCCAGCTGCTGGTTCGGTCGTTGGCGTCGCTGGAGTCTGCTCGGCCACCTTGCTTGCGTCGCGCACGTCCCCGGACTCAGGCGTGGCAGCAACCAGCGGCGTCTTGGGCACCGCGCTAGTGGCGTGAGACACATGACCAGACAGCGCACTGATGGTCTTCGCAGCCACGATACCAGCGCGGAACCGGCGACGGGCGTTGTAGCGCTTCATCTCGGCTGTGAAATGCGGCAGCGCGTCGTCACTCACGTTGTGGATTTCCTACACACGAATATCACACATTCAGTCTCTTTGGAAAGACTCAATTAACAGAGAAGGCCAGAGCCAACAAACCGAAATCCATTGGTGGTCAAGCACATTCTGCGCGTCAAAGCGCTTGCGTGGGTCCACGACCAGCAGCCGCGAGATGAGATCCTTGGCCGAGGCGGAGACGCAGTCCCAGTAGGGCGACGGGAAGTCGAACACCCCCGATTTGATGGACGCAAACAACGCGGCATTGTTCTCATCGTAGAACGGAGGGAAGCCGCACAATCTGCAGGATGAAAGAGTTCGTGTGTGTGTGTGAGTTTCAGGCGTTTCCACTCACAAGCAGTCGGCAAGACTTACAAGATATACGTGATGACACCAAGACTCCATAGATCCACTTCCGCGCCGTACGGACGGCCTTCCAGGATCTCTGGCGCCACGTAACCCGGCGTTCCGCAGGCCGTCTGCATCAGCGAATCGCCCTTGATCAGCTTGGCCAGACCAAAGTCCGCGATCTTGATCTCTGCGTCCTCGGACGTGCTCTGGTACAGCAGGTTCTCGGGCTTCAGATCGCGATGCGCGATGCCTTGGTTGTGGCAATACAGCAGCGCCGCCGCGAGCTTTTTGACCACGTTGCTGGCCTCCTTCTCGGAGTACTTCTCCTTCTCCACGATGCGATCGAAGAGCTCGCCGCCACTCATTTCCTCCATGACCATGTAAAAGGTCTTCTGGCAATCGAACACCTCGCGAAGCTGCACGATGTTAGGGTGGTGGACTAGCTGTAGCACTTCCACCTCGACGCGAAGCGCTTCTTCGTCCTCGGCCGTGAGACTCGCCTTGTCGATGCATTTGACAGCCCAGTGCGAGTTATCGGCTTTGCTGATCGCGCTCTTCACTGTCGCAAAGCTGCCACTATAGGAGAGAAAACGTGTCACACAACAACGTGGTTCACATGAGATCAACACGCAGGGGACTACGTACGTGCCAAGCGTCTTGCCGAGCTTGTAGTACTTGCTGCACTCATCCTTCTTGTAGAAATCGGTCACTTTCTTGATGATCACGGACATGGCTGCTTGGGTCTTGCGGATTAGTGCTCGTGCTCGAGTCTTCTTGTGCGAATGGTCCCAAGCGTTGTCTGTGAAGACGGCAGCACCAGCAACACGAAACCACTCCTATAAATACAAACACGATGGACAGACAGCCGATCGCAAATAGCCTATTGCCTGCTTAGTGAAGGAATGACTGTCATTGGCTTTCCCGTTTTAGTCCACTGACAAGCACAAACGATCAACACCAACATCCCATGTTGTAATAGCACCAGAGCCTTCGTCTTGCTTTGCGTTTAGATTTTTTTCAAAAAATTGTACAGCCTTCTCCTCTGTATTGCCGTCTAATACGGTCGCGAGGACTTGCGAGCCTTCTTGAGCCCGCCGGATTCTTGCGCCGCCTTCATCTTGAGAGAGCTCAAGCCATGCGAGGACGACAGCGTGGAGGGCGCCGCGGCACCGACAGGAGACCACTTGCACAGACGCGCGTCTTCGCCACCCGAGTACAGAGTTGCCTGCGCAGCATCGTAGTACACGCAGCGCACACAGGCTTTGTGGCCGCCTTGAAGAGCTGCGACGTGTTGCAACTGGCCGCTGCCGCCACCGATGTTGAGCACGTTGACGTTGCCCTCGTGGTTGCCAGCCAGCAGGAAGAGCTCGGCTGACTGGCTGTCGTACACGCAGTCGATTAAATAGTCCGTGGGGACGCCGTTGGCGTTGCAGTCCTCGCGAAGAGTCTCGTAGTGATGGATGCGTTCCGCAGTCTGCAGGTTCCACAGATCCAGCGTCTCGGTGCCAGTCAGACAGAAAATATTCTCCATCAGCGGCCCGAAGAAGCCGATTTGTGTGACGGCGCTCTCGACGTTCAGGATCGACTCGATCGCGTCGTCCTCGTCCGGGATGCGGCAGTCGAAGAAGCACACTACGCCGTCTTCCGAGGCCGTGACAACGAACGACGTCTGCGTGGGGTGGAAGCGCACCTTGGTGACCGCGTCCACGTGGCTTTCGCCGTATTCGCCGAGCTAGTTCAACCACCAAAGACGTTAGAATAATCGCTCAAACGGAAGCACTCGATATGACTCAGGATTTATCACCTTTGTTCCCATTCGAACGTCGTAGAACATCACTTTCTCGTCTGTACCGGTGGCCAGCAGCGTGTCACCAGAGCCGACGGAAAGGCTCCAGACCTCGTCGCCGACCGGGATCACCATGGACGGTAGACGCGAGCGCAGGTCCCAGAACTTGACGTACTCATCGCTTGAGCACGTGGCAATGCTCCAGGGCGTGACTTCGGACGCCCAGATCTCGTTGATCGAGTTGTTGTGCGCGTGGAACTACAATTCCAGTATCAGCTCCTTGCCTGATACGCTACCATTCGCATAATGCAACAACTTTATTACCTCATACTCCAGCGCCAGCGTATCGCGCGTGCGCAATTGCACCTTCATGTTGGACAGCGCAATGGCCAGTGCGCTCGTCTGCGCCGTCGGTTTGCTGCCACATCCATTCCACAACACGTGAGCTCAGGGCTTGTACCTTAGCGCAAAGAGCACCGCATACCAGTCCAGTACGTATTCATAGTCGAAGGATTCGGACGCGTCCACCGCCAGACTGCTCTGCGGCTGGCCAAAGTGCGTGACCACCGTCTGCGCCAGCCCCAGGCCGCTCGCCAGTGCCTGCCGCATCGTCGAATTCTGACCACCACCTAGTTGATGCGAGGGGACCACTATTGGGGCCAGTTCAGGGGTCCTCTGTTAGGAACATGGCTACACTGGAGCTGGTCAGGAGCCGGGCAGCCTGGTCCGTGGGCAGGTGAATGAACGCCATGGGCTGCTCCAGCAGTGAGAACTGCGCGGGCGACGCGAACAGCGGACAGCGGTAGAACAGACTGTCTGCATCGTCCTGGTCGTCGTGGCCGTTGAAGCCCGCTTGGCTTTGGAACTGCGTGGTCGCCTGCACTGACAGCGCTGGGAGCGAGTGGAATGGTGTGGCGGCCGACTCGGACTCCGTCTCGACGACGGCGCCAAGCTCAGCGGACCACTTGGCATGCTAGAAGTGGAAAGAGTAGACCGTGAGTCAGTGCATTAGAGTACAACATATGCTGATGGCAAACGTACTGCGATGCAGAGGCCCGAAATCACTAGCGATGGAAGCTTCTCCAGTGCAATGACCTCAGTGCTTGATCCGGTGCTATCCTCATCAATTGTATCAGGAGATGGTCTGGTGGCGTGAACGATCAAGGCAAGCTCCTGGAACGGGATATCGTTGGCTTCAGCTACGCTGTAGGTAAACGTAAAGAGAAATGCTGGACCAGACATGAGGAACACTTACAAAACGAACTACAAACTGGGCAGATTGCAGACAATTCGTACCTTCCGGATGGTGAAGAGCTGGCATGTAAATCACATCGGGAAGCCGCGGAATTAATATCTCTGAGCTATGCAGGCCTTGGTAAAACCCGATAGTTTGTCGAAGCCACGTTACCCAATGCATCAGTCGTCGTGAGAACAAATACCCTTGGCAATTTTGCCGATGTTGCTGCTTGGCGACAGATTTGCACGTTGCCCATGCTTTCGGTACGTCTTGTTTGCTTATTGATTGAAGTATATCCCCCACTTCGCGATGGAATGGAGACGCCGTCGCACCTTGATTTGCTCGTATTGATTCCAGTGACTCGGCGTTTAATGCCAGAACCATCTCGATTGAGCTCCAGATCTGAGTTATGTAGCTTTCCAGAGCAGGAATCTCCGCTTGCATCAAATGCGTCAGCAGTGCGTGCTTCCAAGAACTATGTTTGTCTTGTTTTGGTCCAACAGGACCGCAAAAACCACCACCTTTTGTCTTTTTCCAGGACTCAATAATGCTAGCACGGCGCTCTTTTCTCTGCATGTGGACATGTTTTGAGAGGCTAGATGCACTCGGAAGCTGCTTTGCTAGCATCTTTAACGCTTGTTGCGCAGCAGAATAGGAGGACTCTTCGTTGTGAGCCCCGTAAGCGATTTGCAAAGAACGTACAATATGCCACTTCTTGAAGGTGTCCAGTTGGTACTGACGACTTGGCGGCATAAAATGCGACTCGATATCGGCTTGATTGTCCATTGGGGTTGCAGACGTGTTCATTTCATCACGGAGCCTCCTAGCCTGGCTTCTTCTCTTTGCTAGAACATCCTTGTTTCCTGCCATTACGGAGGATTGGTCATTTGCGCTTATTTGCGTTTGAAAGCACCAGGTCAGAAGCTCACGACATTGGCTGGAGTGAAGTGGGCTCCATTGTCGATTCATGTACACCAATGACGCCAAGTTAACAAGCGTCTGCCATTCAGAAGCGATCGCAGCGCCTACATTTATGACACTTGACGACGATGACGATAGTTTTGTCGCCATTATTCGTTGCTCCATGTGCACCTGAAGTAAACGGCTGGCTCGTTCCAGTTCAAAATGAGAAATCATCATGTCCGTTGGCATTCCTTGCGCTGGAAGATTTTGATTTTGGTTTTCATTTTGAGCACGGACACTTTGAAGATGACGGCAAAATAGTGAATGGAAAACAAGCAGTGCATTCTGAATCCACGAATGAACATTCTCCAAATGTACGCTGGCCAAATTTGACGATTCCGCAAACGATCCAAGACGACGTGGACGACGAAAAGATGCTGCCTCAGGCTGACCGTGTGCTCGAATGAAACGTGACCCCGTCTGCTCATATTTATTGCGGAAAAAGTTACAGAACTCTGTAAGTGTGGATGGATACTCGAAAAAGAATCGTTCAGTCCGAAGTAACGCCAAAAGATTTGCTGCTGCGGAAACATTGTTGAGTCCTGAATGCTCGTAAAGTAGCCAAAGCCGAAAGTCATAGTTCTTGCTTGACTGGAGATGCTGTATGCACTGCACTTGATGCCGTAACGCAGCTCCTGTCTTCTTCGTTGCAAGCTGCATATCACGGACTACAATCCATTCACCACTCATAGCAAGATGCTCGATATTTTTCAGCTGACTCGCCAAACGAAGCTCTCCCAGCGTATCTCCCATCGATACATCGACCCTAACTTCATCTCGCACAGCCCCAGCTCCTGCGTATTGTACAATATTTTCATACGGCACAGCCACGTGCGTACTTGGATCGGTGATAACTAGTAGGGGCGTGGAAAAAGTAGTATTTCGAGCTATGAGGTTCAGCTTCTGTTCAGTCTCGTCATAAACCCGCAATCGTTTAACCACAGTATCACCCAGATATTCCAAAGTAATTTGATCCAGCGCATCACGTGGAACAAATTCAAACAGGCAAATATGAACCATCAGTTTTTCCAGAGAATTGAGGTGGTTTTCTATCCACGGCGGGCATTGTGGTTTTAGATGGATCTGAGCCGAGCTTGAAATCTGTGCTTGATAGTTAGCATGCAGAAGCAAATAATTTTTCCACATAGCAGCATGGCGAACCATATCATCCTTTAAATCCCTGGAAAATTTCTTCTGAATAATATCACTTGAGTTCTGGTCAGTAAATGCCGTTTTGATCAATTCGAAAGCATTCAATAAATCAGTGTCTAGTACCGGATCTAGTTCGTGAGAGCTTGATAATCCGTCAGCAGAAATATTACGAGTTTGTGGTGTAGTTACTCTAATTAGAGCGACAGATATGCTATGCGAAACTATCTGAGCTGCTGTTTTCTTGACATATCCGTGAAAAAAATCAACGTCACGATCATTCTCTTTGCTTTCTTGGCGCATGTTCAATTGTTTTGAAATATTTCGGATCACACTCTCAGATAACACACGACTGAATACAATCGAACAAACCATGTCTTCAGAATCAGCAATGCAAATGACCACCAGAAGCTCAAAAATGCTCCTAAATTTCGCTGGTAGCCCATTTAGGCGCTTTCGCAAATACAGAAATGTCACATCGTTAGTTATTTCAGCTATCACGTCTTTGCTCAAAGGATTGCCAACGCGTTCAATGTCATTTGATGCAGTTACTGCTTGTTCGTAGCACCCTTTGAAGCATTCGATGCTTTGAGCAGCCGAAAGCGACAGAAAGGGCTGAATATTTCCAAGCAATGATTCTGCTCTGATAAAAGTCTGGCCACGCAAAGCGAATGGTTGTGCTTCAGTTCGAAGCTCGAGAATTTGCTGAAAATCTTTGTGGACATTTTTACGATACGCCTTCGAGGTAGAATATTCCGCAAGGTGCTTAGCAAGTCGCTCCATTTGATACTCAATTAGCTCATCTCTAATTGACGCATGACGTCCAAGATGCACTTTGGAGGAAGGTTCTTGCTTCGTAACATCTGCTGAAAAATGATCGAGAAACGAGTTGAAGAGATGCTGCTCCTTCAACATTTCGGAAGTTAACTCTAGCTTACAGTTTTCCCATTTTTGATGAAGTTCCCTTCCGTGCTTATTCATCTCGTAAAACATCGCGGTAAAATGATTTCTCAAGTCTTCTCTCGATGGAGAAAAATCAATAACAGATATTTTGCTCCACACCTAAGTTTCGAGTTGACAGACATTAGCTCATAGACTACCCCGCACTAAATATATAAAGCATACCTTTCGCTTCCACCGCGACGCCTTGGTAAGTGATCTAGTTGAGAAGAAGACAGTGTTATCACTTTTTTTCCTCACTAGTGCCAGAAGGTCCAGAACGGCGTTGAATGCTGATTCTTCGCATTCGCATATATTTTCCACCAGAATCTACATAAGAGAAAAGGAATCAGCTATTACCATAAGCACAAATTCACGTATCTCAAACAAACAAACGCCTAAACCGTACCAGGAGAGAACCTTTCTGAGTTATACGCTTCTCGATTTTGCTAACCAGGTTTGGATCTCCAGCATCAATCATAGTCAGGGATTCATCCACATTTTCCCGATCTTGCAAAACAAAACCTTGATCAAGCCCGAGTTCAATAACGGACGGAAAACTACTCGCAAGATGACACTTTTGCTTCAACCATGCAGTTGCAACTCCAAGAGGATCAAGAAGCAACGGGTACTTAAAACACACATTTTGAATTTGGTCAAGGAGGAATAGGTTTGAAGTGAAAGGGATATTCTGCAGATCGTTCATTGTGATAAGTGATTTTCTGAGATCAACAGTTGTAAAGGACACACCGCTGATAACCCAATGCTTCAGATGTGAGTTCATGATAGCAGATGTGCTCATTTCACAACTTTTTCGCGTTTGGAATCCACAGAAAGAATGCAGAAAAACATCGCTTAGATCGCTAAATACATCCAATGCCGACTGTTTCCAACAGTGAAGGAGTGTTAGACGATCTTCAAATGATTTGTCACTTGCATAAATTAACACAGCAGCAACGATTGCGCAGTCAAAAGCCAACCTTGAGCGGATGCGCTTCAATTTTCTCTTTCGTTTTTGTAAGATTCCAACCCATTCAACAATTACACGAACAAAGTCAGTCAACTCAGATCTCCATCGTAGTCTTGTATCATGACTACGTTGAAGATCTTCCTCCCATTGTAGATTTCGCAAGTGCGTAGATTTGAGCTCATTCAAACGCAATTCCAAGTCGATCAGTTTTTGTTTTTCAGCTTTAACTGCTTCGTCGATCACCATAAATTGCTGCTCCGTTTCCATCAATTTCTTTCGTGTAGGGGCTACACTTTTCATAACTTCGAAATACCGCATAATCGCGAGAACCCATTTACAAAGGGTTGTCGACGCTAGCGATGCGCGCTTCATGTTTTCCATGGAAAAATCGGGGTGGTTTACATAATACTTTACCCTCTCGATCAGTACAGGATCCACATGGTCCTTATCAAAATTGCGAAGGCGATCGAGAAACCTGATGTCTGCAAGGATTCGAAGCGCCTCTGGCCAAGTTGGTGGGGCACCGAGGAGCACACATACGGCTTGCATAGCTAAGCGAACTAATTGAGGCGGGTTTGTGAATGACTTCATCTCAGTGATATGGTACTTGTTGATTTGAGCGAGAGAATCGTTCGCTTGTACAAGATCTGGGAGAATTTCAGCGAGTTCTTGCTGAATTATGTCACGTTCGTGCTCGATATCAGTTTGATATACAGAGCACCGCTGTTCATCAAGCAGAAACGCTCTTTTAGCTTCACGCTCAATTGCTTCTGTTTCTTGAAGCCTGAGTGCACTTTCTTTGACTGCCTTGTGAGCATCCCCCAGAAGACCCTCGCTGTTCTCTTCTCTTGCTAATTGAGAAGTCGCGTTAAAATCTTCGTTTTCTAACTGCTTCAGCACATCTTGCAATCTTCTTCGTGCTTCATCATTTTTCTGCTTCTGAAATGTAAAAAGGAGCTTAAACATTCGCAAATAATCTTCAAAGCGAGTCCTTAAAGCAGAGAATGTGCGACCAAGTGTAGTTGAACTTGATTTGTCATTGCCGTCAAAGTCGTTAGCAATGCGGTCTATTGAGATCATCCATCGCTGAAATAAAAATTCTGACAATTTGGGATCAGGGTATTTTGGATTTGCCAGAGTGTGTAAAAGAGGGTTCCATCCCCCGATATTGTCGCAATATACATCAATAAAAGTGCTTTCGCTCCAAGGAAGGAAAGTCTTCATGGCCGATTCATAAAACAAAGACGGCTGGTGGAATATAACTTCCAATAATGTCCTGCTTTTGCTATACAGTACAACGTATTTTATGAGTAACCATCGTGACAATTAATAAAGGATACCTACTCACCTGAGCGAAAGACATATGTAGAGGCATTTCTGTAAGTTTTCATGATATACAGATGACGATTGTTGACGATAGCATTGAAAGTTAGCTCCAACCACTGGCAGCGCAATATTGTTGTTAGGAGGCGTTGCAGTGTAATGCGCTCTTGACTGGTGCTCCAGACTGAGCAACTGGGCTCTTTCAGCGGTAGAGTAACAGTTTAAAGGCAGATCACGCTCAATCAATACTTGGAGAGTAAAATCTAGTTCTTCATCAGACAGATCGTCACATTCTATGTAGAGTAATGTGTTCGTAGACTTCAGTCCAACATCAATGACTGCTTGCTTGAAATGCTCAAGATATTCAGCCATGGTCGCTTCTGAGGCAAGTTCCTTGAACTGAATCGCGAGTACACCACACGCAATCATTGTCGTGATTCGATGGCATGATGTTTCGGGCCCATAAATAAGCAACTGGCGGGAGCCTTCCTGTAGATATCCGTAAATGTCAAGCATGTTATATATCATATACGAAGTCGGTGCCGTAGTCCGCTCTGATGACGAGCTTTTTAGTGCTGCCGTCGTCAATGATGATCTCCTCGTTCCACTTGACTTTAATTGGTCACGATTAAAAACAGTGGAATTTCGACTGACCAGGGTAGCCATGCCCACAGATTTTTTTGTGGGAGATGCTGCGCGAACGACTGGGGAAGATGTGGCTTGTTGTGTACCTAGAGAACTTTCTTTCCCTCCAGAATTTTGATACCAGTGAAATCGTTCATCACCTACAGCAAACAAAGCTGCAGCGGCACGATAGGTTATCTTTGAATATCCTTCTGTGTCATCATAATCAGCGTACAGATGTTTTTCATAGCGGTTGATATAATCGAGGCTTTGAGTACTAAAATTGAGTCGCTTTGCAATCCTTTTCCCCAGTTGTTGCACTTTTGTGACTTCGCCGAGCGTCAAAATTCGGTTGCGGCAGACCTTGAGCACCGAGTGTAAGGCAGCAAGTTCCAAATCGGAAACGTTTTCTGCGCTGCTCTTTGACATCTTCATTAGACTCGTGAAAACTTTGATGATGTCAACCACACTAAACAATAGATGTGGCGTCAATGCTGTGGCCGTGAATCGCCGACGAACAACAGAGAAAAAATCCACCGGCATCCGACAAATGCGGACTAACTGGTCTGCAACCTCAATGTTGCAATGATGCAAACTCAGGAATTGATCTGGAAATATCTCTAGAATTCGCTGACATACTTGATTACTATGGTCTGGAAGCCATATCTGTCCATCATAATACATACGTTAGCAAATTTCTATCATACAAAACCACCCTACGATGGTGGCATACCATATGAAAATGGCGAAGCAGTCGAAGCGATGGCCGTAGGTAACCAAAGGTTGAGAGGGAAAATGAACACCACACCAACAGGTCTTTAAACTCAACAAACTCTTGTGTGGTATGTAGAAAACTGCCTTTGGTGTCAGATATTTGCCGAATCATCTCAGAGCACTGCCGACTGGTACTCGATCGATAGCGAATCTGTAAAATACGACAAGACATTAAGGTCAAGATGATGAAGAGCATGAGACAACTATATGGTACCTCGACTTCAAGATTAAGGTTGTCGAGTAAAAGCATAAAAGCTTTTGCACCTGAATTCGGACAGTACTTTCCCCTGAGCTTGTGCGGGAGTCCCCACTCAATCGCGTTCTGAATATCCATCGCCTTCGTCATTTTGTTGATTTGTAGCAATTTGGTATCCGTACGATCGTGGGCTTTTAAATGATTCATGGCATTCGACAAGATGCGCGTTTTACCCACACTAGCCTCACCGTACATGAGTACGTTAATATTCGCCCTCGCGAGCATGACCAGCCATGCCTCGCAGCTCACGCTTTGAATAGTTGGAATAAATATTGATGACCAATGTAAACTAGACGTAAACGAAGGATTTCCAGCCCAGCTAACCATACTGCTATTCGATTGGGACACGAAATCAATTGAAGACATAGACCTTCGCTTTTGAAGCAGGTCGATTCCTGCTGCAGCAATCGGATTCCATGTATAAAGTTTTACTCGGTGATTGACTGTGAATTGTATTCCAATGTTGAAGACAGTGGACGAGCTTCGCTCAAATAGATGACCGTACAATTTCGTCAATTCAGGAAATGCTTCCAGTGTTGAATGATGAAACTCAGCTCTTCCATCCTCTTGCAAAAGCAAACCAAGAGTCATTATTGCTGCATACCCAACAATTATGGCAACGTCATCTTTCCATTCTTTTGTGGTTTCATCACGTACGTAATTATCAAGCAAATGGTCAAGCAGTTTAAGTATGTTTGCAATGATAAGGCTCGCAGAAAACTCGCAAAAATTGACGTAACGCTTGCCAATATCAATCAGATAGGAGCAGCGCGATCTAATGATCTTTCCAGTAAAAGTAATTAGACTAAGCTGGTTGGGCTCGTATTCTTGCTGCATCCAGTTCTTGATTAGTTGAGTATACGGCAATACAAGATCGGCTTGAAGATACACGATTCCGAATCGGCTTAGAGTACACGGAGTCCAATCACACAATGATTCAACTTCAACAAAGACTCTGAGACTTTCGTTTCTGCAATGCAGCTGGTCTCCATTTGGTAAAACGATTTTTTTTACCTCATCAGGTAAAACCCCTGCAAGATTTCGAAGAGGTTCCACGATGCTGCAAGGGTCAGCGACGCCATCTAAAACCATCCATGCAGCTGGGGAAAACACTGAAGAATGCACGTGTGTACCCTTCGACAACACAAAAGAATTGCGTCGGGATCGTGGCGAAAATGAACTTGTATGCGGCATACACCCGAGCTCAGAGTTAGCGGCTCCAACATCCCAAATTTCGCAATTTTGTCGGAAAAAGTGTGAGAGGAAGCCATCGACCCATATGTTCGTTTCGTCTTGAAACTACATATACGAGTTGATAAGATTATGTGCTCATTTAAGTGAATTACATCAAATAGTATCACTTACATGCCCATAAATATCATCTACGGAAACAGCCGAGGGAAAGAGCCGAGTGATCTTGACTGGATGCGGTGCTGCAGGATTTGCTGCTGGATCATGAAGCATATGCAGGGGCGGAGAGCTGAATGCGTCCCCCAATATGCTTATTGCGCTCGATTTGCCAGAGGCAGTGCGACCAACAACCACCGTGACCACATTTTTCGATACAACGTGGTATAACTCAACAAGTTTTCGAAGAAACGAATCACAAGGGATAAGTTTTTTTGATGTCATTGAGGCCTGTAGAAGCAGCATGAGCCGCTGGATTTTGTGAATAGCCACTTCTTCGTCACTATCATACTCAATCGTCGATTTCGCTTCATGGGGATGATTGTGTGTAGAGCGGTATTGCGCAATGTCGTCTTTAATGACAGTCACACCGCTTATTTTGAACTGCAGATCTTCAGCACCAGGAAACACATTCCGAGCGCACTTCAAGAACGCCGTTCGCCGATCCGGCAAAATTCTGGAGTGAAGTTCTTCCCAGATCGCGATGACAACACATCGTTCTTCATTTTTCCATGAATTTGTGGAGTGTTGCTTCGAGATAGCTTTCAGAAGTGGCACTAATGAGCGTAAATTGCTCAATGGTGCATCTGAAAATGGGACTGGATCATTTTCAATCATCAATAGGAGTATATGAATTTTTTTGCTGACCATCTTCCAGTCACTCAATCCACTAGTCATTAACATTGTTTCCGTCACCAGCCTAGAATCTGGCTGTACGCATGCCACAGGCATGAAGCTGTACGACATTCGTAAAATCAATTCCTGAATTTCGGGCCGCTCATAATCCAGAGAACACGTTACAAAAATTGCTACTTTAGGGTTCAAGATAGGAACCATATCTCCGTCCATCGGGTAGACCTCCTGCTCGCCTCGCAAAGCATCTTTCAGACGGTTCATTTCTTGTGCAAATATTCGAACCATGCAGGTATTAGGAGTTGAAACCTCAAGTCCGGATGAAACAAACCAACATGAATTATTCTGAATCACTCCTCGAATCATTCGTTTCAGCTGGATATAATTTAAAGCAATTGAGCATTCGTAATGTATGTTTTCGACCCCAACTGCGACTGCGATTTCGTTCAAAAGCGTTCGTTTCCCGGTGTAATGACGTCCTGCTGAGGGTCCATGGAGCAGACTCCCTATGTCAAGAGCCAATGACGAATTAATGGCCAGGATCGCACGGTCACACAATGGACTTAGCACGGGACAACTGTAGTTTCCGACGTAAGCATACCCATATTCAAAACTTTTTACGCTCTGATGAACGATGCACTTTTTTTCAAATGGGTCAAAATAGAATCGCATCATTTTTGTCCACGCAAAAGAGTATCCATTCGCGTAGCTATAGGTATACGATGTGGCATCATTGCTGGCTTCAGAGGACGCAGAGTTTGTAACCACTGTGCTATCCAAAATTTCCTCATCGCACAATTCGTTGATTCCTTGTGTCTTGTTAAGAAGGAGAGTCAACAGGTTGCTAGCTACCAGTCGATCTCGAGAACTTACATATCGTGATTTAATGAGATCGATCAGATTCTCTTTTTTCAATTGAAAGCCCTTCCAAAAGATTCTCCAGGCGTCGCTTGTTCGATCGCGGTGAATAAGAGGAGTTAATTCACTCGTGATGAAAAGGTTCATGCACAACACTATTACTTGTAGCGGAAGGCTTGTCCAGCTCATTTCATTTTCTATGTCGTTGTCGTGAGAAGAGAGGCTTGCACTCTCTGGTCGAGGGCCTTTGCTGGTCGCCCGAGCATAGAAATTCTTTCTCAGTCCTTCAAAATGATCTTCAAAAACAGCGACTAGCATCCCGTCCATGGCTTTGCATACATGATTCTTCACGCTTTCGTGAATACGATTAGATAGTTTCTTCATCCACACTTCAAGACTTGCATTAGCACGCAGTGTCTTGACCTGCAGCACTTCGCCAACGATATACCCGCAAACAGCGTCAATTTCAATTATGGTGTACGTCTCTATGGCTGCTGTTGGCGTGATTTCTGCTATTCTCTCTGTTGAATTTTGTTCATCGCTTGAAGAAATTGGCATCGATACATGAGATTGGTCCAGAGGCTGCCACTCAGGCTCAACCTTGACAATTTGTAATGATTGAATTTGCCGGAAGCACTTGGAAGCGCATTCAGATAACTTGACATGATCTCTTGAGGATGCTATGAGATGTAGCAAATCTCCATCGGAGACAAAATAGAAACGAGGGAAATGCTGCCGTTTATCGTGCAAATAATTACCGAGTTGTCGCCACAGTTTATCAAAAACCTCTCTTGAACTATTAAGAAATGCAGGGCTGATTACCTCGCTGAGGCAAATAGCAAGCGAAGACGCGCTTCTTGCAGCGTTCATCATGGCTTTCCATTTGCGATTCATTGTTTGAAATTCAAAAGTTGCATTAGCGACACTTTCTTGAACATTATGAAGCCCAAATATCACCGAAAGTTTCGCCCAATCTGTTTGAATAGATGTCCATCGCCCCAGAATGTCCTGAAAGGTTCTAATATCTTCCCCCCATTGTACAAGGCTTGAGTACAGAATAGGTGAACTTGTAACTTGTGTGAGGGTTTGGATGGCTAGTAAATCATCCTCAAACATTCCAAGCAGCTGGACCGCAATTTGGCAATCTAGCTCATACGAGTCATCGATTCGGACAAGAGGTAGAGCAACATCAACAAGTCGATTCTTCATCTCGTCTAGCTTTTTTTTCGTAATTGCGTCATTCTGCGCTTTTTTTGTAATTTCGCGCACTTGAGATTCAAACTCCGCCAGTCCTCGACTCTGAAGAAAAGCCAGAGTGACGCTGGAGCCATCAGATATCAATGCACCTGCTGTTGTCACATAGGTTTCAATCCCTAGCACTTCCAGAACTTGCCGCCAATGATGTAGTTTCATACAAGGAAGCGCCAGCTCAATAACTAGATCCAATTTGTAAAGATAGTCGCTGATCATTGTACTCATGTTTTGAACCAACTTTTGAGCAAACGCCGAGGGATTATTTGAATGTTGCAGAGCTTGGATGCGTGGTACAAAGCTAAAAATTACACTGACGTGATTTGGCCACTTCTGCTCGCTAAATATTCCATTTTCCATCATGTTCGTAATATCACGCCATTGAGTTACAAATTGAACAATTTCGTTAATCTCATTCCATTTTGAAACTGTGTCAGAAAGAATTGAAATGTCAGTCATTTTTATACCAACCATTCGTTGATATTCTTGGTAGAGCCTGGTTGCATCCTCAATTTCTTGCAATTCGCGTGAAACTTCTTGAAACATTACGACGTTTTTTTCAAGCTCATCTTCCGTTGCGATACCAGAATATTCTTCGTATATACGCAACAAGCGCTGACATCTCAATGTGTATTTTTGCAGGGCGGTGTTTACTTGTTGGGTAATACTGGGTAGCATCTTTGCTGCAAATTTACCGTGTGACTGAACGTTGCTTGAATACTTGCGGAACAAATTATGCAGTACATTGTACTGAACCATTGCTTGCGCCGCAAGAGCTGGTGCATATCTCTTCAGTGCACGCATAGATTCATCCACGTTTCGAATATCTTGCAAAAGCTGCCTTTCCCCGTCTTTTAAAATACGTGCTTGCTTAATTTGCTCGCAAAAAAATTCAATCAATTGGGGCCGATCCTCATACACTAGCGTAGCACTTTGAAGTGCTGTAATACAGTCTGCCACACCCCGAGTGGTGAGCTCATATATCGTTTGATGCAAATGGTCTCGTTCAGAGACAATCATTTCCAATATCTCTGTGATGGAACGGCGACATTGAATTTCTAGGAAGCCTACTTTCCAGCTTGATTGAATTTTTTGACAGCCATGTTGAGATCGATCGAGGATATTACATTTGTGAGCTAAATTTTTCAGATACCGACCCAATTCAAGACCGGATATTCCTGTAATTCGATTAATGTCAGCAGAAATCGGCTGATGTTGCTGTAATTGATGGCTTTGCTGCAGTGGCGTAGTATTCGGGACCAAACATATCGCGTTTGTTTTCACGGAGTAAACAGCAGCATGAATTGGTTTCAGTGATTCAAATGAGACCATTTGATGACCTGCTTCGTCAAACCACTTTGCCATCTCACAAAGGAGCTGCCGAGTTGCATGCTCAAACTCTGGATCTTGTCTTAGAACTTTCTGAAGATCGAATTGCGCCGACGTGGTTCCACATGTAAAATATGACGCAATGGCTGCAAGCGCCCCCGTACCCCGATTGCTGCTCCAAGCCATCGCATTTTTCGTGAAATGAAAATTACTTGCTAAACGTATTAGTTTTGCGACACCTTCGAGTAAAACATCTTTCATTTCTTTTGTCGATGGAGAGAGAATCAATGCATCACCAGTAATCATCACAGACGCGCAAATCACTCCATTATTTTCTTCGGCACTCAATTCCAATGCTAAATGACGCACACAACCAATAATCATAATGTAGACACTTTCTGTAAACATGTACGCAATGAGACGAATGTACTTCTCCAACAGTATCATATCCAGTTTTGCGGTTTCCTTTTGACGGCGCATATCTGATTTTCGCATTCGTAGTGCTGCAATCGGAGCTGACTTCCATTTTGGGTTTGACGTATGAATTGTATTTGCTTCAGTGTTGTACAATTCATCTAGATTGGTCCGTGGATCAAGATCTTGTTGAATCGCTTGGACCATGTTATCGGTCCATCCAAGTAGCTCCTCTTTTGCATCGATGAGCTTGGACTCTGTCGCGTTGATCAACTCTTTGTGAAATTCCTGCACTGCCGGTAGCATTACAGCCCCTATTTTCTTTATTGGCAGTCCCAGCGCGCGAATTCTCTGTATTCGGTGAAGCGTTTGACATGATTTTAACATCGGAAGCACAAATGCTTTTCTGGCTAAAGGCAGCGACTCAGCAATGCGTTTTCGGAGATCGCAGTAAATAAGCCTCCGAACTTCACGAACCCACAGCGCAAAAACTCTTCGCACCAAAAACTTTTGGAACAAAGGGATGCCAGCCAGCAAGAGAGAAAACATCTTGCTTTCCATCACCCATTGAGAAATTGGAATGGCCTCGCCAACAATTTCGCTCTCCCCGCTATTCACATGATGTACGAGTGATGACGATGACATAATATAATAATCTCCGGTTCCAGTCTTGAGAGATCCTTGAATTCGTTCCAGGTCATATGGCATATATCGAGACGATTTATCCGTTATCAGTGGTGCCAACGTGGCGCTAGATTCGGGCTGATTATCCATTTGGTCCATGGATTTGCGCTTGAAATAGAGAATATCGCGCTTGTGTTTTTCGTTCAAGAAAAATAAAATAGCATCTTCAACGCTCTTGGGACTAGATATCTGAGTACGTCGCTCCTGAGTCTCGGTTTGGTCGACTGCTGCCTTGTCTGTTTGGTGTAGGTGGCGGAAGCGCTTCACCAAACGGTCGTAAATCTCCCTGTTCTTTTCACGTAGCGAAGCCATGAGTGTCCTATTCACATATTCATACCCACACATGGTTAGCAGTTTGCACGAGGAGTCTATGGCGAGTGAAGTCATCAGCACTTACCCATCCGCAAGCGTCTCCTTGTAGGAAAGACTTTGGTTCGATCTTGGGGTCCCAATTGATGCAAGGCGAAGCTGAGACTTGGCGGCCGTTTGAACATGGATCTTGCGGTCCGCTCGTATTTGGTTCTTGCGAGTCTCTGGCGGACGCACTGGTGCGATACTGTCGAATACCGCAGGCGTCGTGACCAGCTTCCGGTGACTCAATGGCACATGGATGGGCGAGTTCCAGCTCTGTCGTGGCTTTGAGGCCGATGTCATCGGCGGATGCGGGCTCATTTGTGCGTCGACTAACCTTGCATGTGCTTGTGAAGTTCCAGAGAGCTCATCCTGCTTGGATGCAGCATTCTGAACCACGAAAGACACTGCTGGTCGCCGTTGCAGCTCGCGGAGCTCTTCAGGGTCAATATACTGAGGCAAAAGCGCATACGTGGCGGCGGCGACCTCGCTCTCTGACTCTCGCTGCTGTAGCTCCTGCCGAGCTTGCTGCCGTGTGCGCGCCGCCACACCAGACGAAGCGCCAGCGAAGCCGTCGGCAGACATGGATCAATCACTCTTGGTCTTCTGTCGCGTCGGTTCACACGAAGTCGATCCAAGAATGATGGTCTTCAACTGGCGAGTCGTGGGTTATCCGCACTGACAAAGAGTGATCATCAGAGCGCATGTTTGGTATTGCATTAGAGCAACAGGGATTCGACATGAGGTGCATCCACCGGAGTGAAGTCACCTCCTGGACCTCATGAAGGTTGCCGTTGGCCGATGCACTTCAATACCTGATATGATTGGCTAAAATTGAAGGTGATTCTTATATGGAGGGGTTACAATACAGACTAGCGTACCCCAGGTCTGGGTGGGCAGGTTGTCATGCGGGTCCATGACCCGTTGACCCGCCACTCAAATTGCGGCCGAACCCGGCCAACGTGCGGACCGTTAGTTCCTGCGTCTGGCATTTGAAGCCCGACGTGAGGAGTTCGTCGATCCGCGACAAAGATGCTGCGTGCGAACCGCAGTGCGCTGCGCCAGGTGAAGCAGGCGGCTGGCAGCCTCAAGGCCACGCGCTCCTTGACGACCAAGGCACCTCCTAGTGGCAAAGCGCCCACGCCGTCGGCTCCCAATATCGCGGGATCGTCGCCGCCGAGCGGCGCATCGGCTGCGGCCGGCGCCAAGCCTACGCCCTTGCCTGCGTCGTCGTCTTCGGAGAGCGGCTCCGTGTTGCCTAAGCTGCTGCTGCTCACTTCGCTCACTGCCCCTGCTGGTGTGGCCGTCTACGTGAAGCAAAACCCGCAGTGGAACCCGGAAATCGTGCGTGAGAACGAGAACTGGATTAAGTTCCGTGAGCTCGTGCTCGGCAAGGAAAAGCCTGCGCCGAAGGCAGCCCCTGCGGTCGTGAAGAAGCCCGCGACGCCCGCGGCTTCCAAGCCCGTGAAGCCCACGCCATCACCCAAAGAGCCGACCAAGTCTGCCGACGAATTGAGCGCTGTGATCTCCAAGGGCCAGCAGAAGGAGACCAAGAAGCCTGCCGAGAAGTCGCTCCACTTCGAAGACGAAAAGCCCAAGAGCATGGAGAAGGTGGAAACCAAGGCGACCAAGCCGAAGGAAGCGCCGGTTGTGAAGGACAAGACGGAGAAGAAAGCTGTGGCGACCGAGAAGAAGGCGGTGGCTACTGAGAAGCCGGCTGCTCCAGCACAGAAGAAGGCTGCTACGGAACCTGCCGCCAAGAAGAAGGCCGAGCCAGTCGTGCCTGAGAAGACCCTCGCGGAGAAGAAGATGGAGGAGGCCAACGCCAAGGAACGAGCTGAGATCGCTAAGCTGGCTTCGGCTGCCAGCACTGCAGTACTCAGCGACAAGGTCGGCCAGCAGATCCAATCGACCACGGTAACCAGTCGCTTTCTATTCGGCGGGTTGATATGTATGTGTGGTGATCTCACAGCGGTCTGTTTGTAGAAGGAGATCGTTGACACTCTGCAGGCCGAGTCCAGCGCCTCGGCTTCGGACATTGACAAGAACTACCTGAACGGCATTCACGTATGTAACAGTCTTGCTGCGATGCCTTCAGTGAAGGATACAAACTCATCTGGATCAAATACTGTCTGCTCTTAGGAATTGGACTCCAACTCGCTGGCTATTCGTGTGGCGCAATTGGCTACTGAGATGAAGCACCGCTCCAAGTGGGAGGCAGTGCGTCTGCTCGAAGCTCTGCGTCGCATGGAGGAAGATGCTCAGAAGAAGGTAAGCAATGCATTATTAAGATCTGTTTGGCTCAACAGCTCATGAATATTGATGTTGGTTTGTACGTATAGACCACTGAAGTCCTCCGACGACAGGAGTCCCTGCACACGGAAGTGCTGGCCCGCGAAGTGCGTCTTCAGGAGGAACTCTTGACGCGTGCCCACCGCGAGGAGTTGGCTAAGCTGAAGAAGGAGTACGCTGAAGAGTTGGCTCGTACGGTCAACCAGCAGCGCACTGCTACTCTGGTACTGTAGTGTATTGGAATATGAAGAAGTCCTGGACCATACTGAGTATTTTGTTTTTTTCCTCACAGACGAAGCTGCAGAAGATCTTCGAGAGTGAAAAGAAGGCGATTGAGAACCGTTACCATCAGCAGCTCAAGGCCAAGTCTGAGGAACTGCAGCAGACGCTGGTGAAGGAGCGAAAGCAGCGTGTGGCGGTAAGCGCCTACCGTATATCTTGTTTGCATTATTTATGATTGCTCATGTCTTATTTGTTTCGTAGGAATTGGAAAACTACCGTGCTCAACTCCGCGCTCTGAACGCCGTCTTGGACACCACATCCTCGTACGAGGCGTTCAGCCACCAGGTTCACAAGACTTCTGTCGCCGCTCTTGCACTGTCGAACCGCATTGAGGCTGCTGTTCCTCTTGAGGCTGAGGTATGAACTCTCTGACCAATGCGTAGCCACCAATTCCTCTATTCTAATTGTCGCTTACTTGCTCAGGTCAAGGCTCTGCGTGAAGCTGGTCGCAATGACCCGTTGATCGAGGCTGCTATCGACTCCATTCCCCAGAACGTGATCGAAGAAGGCGCACCCTCCGTTGCCCAGCTGCAAGACCGCTTCAAGGTCGTGAACAAGGTTGGCCGACGTGCCGCTCTTGTGCCCGAAAACAGTGGTCTAGCGGGTCAGATCTTTGGTGGCGCGCTTTCGTACCTGATGATTCCTCCTGGAGGCCCCATCGAAGGAAACGACACGGATGCCATTCTGTCTCGTGCTGACTACGCGATCAAGGCTGGCGACATTGAAAAGGCGGTTGCCGAGATGAAGTCTTTGTCTGGTCTTCCTGCGCAAGTCTCTCAGTAAGTTAGCAATGACATCCACAAGCTTGCATATTTATCGGCATTCTAACCGAACCTGATATCGTAGGGACTGGATCAGTGCTGCGGAGAGCCGTCTGGCCGTTGAGCAGACCGTGCAGGTCGTGAAGGCGCATATTTCGTTGCTTGCTGCCAGCTGCTCATAAGCAGCTGCCAATTCTACAGATTGTGCGTGTGTAAGAGAGTCATACGAACATGATTGACAATTCGGAACCACAAAGAACGCCACCAGTCATACTATAACGGTAAAAACTTCTACTTCAAGTATTTGGTAGAGTTGCGCTTTGCTGCCTTGAATTGCAATGTCGTTCGTGGTTGTGTCTTGAAATTGTTGATAGGGTGGTTGGAAATTGCTTTTTGGGCTGACACCTTCCAGCTGATAGTAGCACATCTTACATCGATTGAATTTCTTGGTCTTGTAGGATAGGTTGGCTGTTCTGCTCGATGATTCAAGATGAAGGATATGACCGTCGTTTCTGTCTTGTTTGGCAGCAGCTTCTGTCCCACTGTCGAGCGTCTGCGTGGTGTATCTCGAACACCTGTTGACGAGGGACACTTGGAAGACACCAAACGGTGGGAATGGCGAGGTCCCATGTAGCCTCGATGTATTGGGTACGCAGTGAGTCGCACAACTGCGAAGTAAGTGAGAGAAGCATTGGCTCCTGTTATATTCTGTGCCACGCCCGGTCTCAACGCAGTCTCCTGCTGCTATGTGACTACCTCAAGGCCGTAGTGCTGATCCCGAACACCACAGCCTGGAAATACCCGAAATCGTCTATGCCTTCGATGTTCGACAAAAATAGAAAACATGTCAGCCACTTTGGGTTTCACAGCCCAAAGCAATTTGCAGATCGCACGGAAAGACTCGTCATCTTCTCGACCTGCTGGACCAGTGCATGACAAATGGTGAAAACGGCGCCATTGCCAGTCGATTTACCGGTGAATCGCTTCCGATGGAAGCGGTTTGCGCACCGAGTGCACCATTTGAACGTCGCTCATCGTGGAGACTACTCGGTCGAGCGGCTGATTGCGTTGGAAGCCTACTGCCGCAAAGTATCGTTTCTCCGAGTTCTTGGAGTTTGCATTGTGTTTCCGCTTCCGGCTCTTGGACTGGCAATCCTAATTGAATGCATCCGACTCAAAGACCCCAAGGAAGGATGGCAAGCCAATTACGCCGCATTTATTCGCTATATGATCGGCTGTATAGCTATCGCTATTGGTGGGGCGCTTCAAATTCGGCAGTTGGTACCGCGACTGGATTTATCAGCGGTTCAAATTGTGTTCATCGCAGTCGGAGCAGCCTTGTGCACGACGGGTGCGATGATCATTGTCTCGAGCCAGTGGGTCTTTCCGGTTCCATTTGGCTTGGTTCTGGCTATCCCAGTGTTTCCGATTTCCTTCTTTTGTTTTTTTCGTCTTGGGCTTAGAGACAAACAATTACGAGTATCCGCAGATCTTGGGCAGCAGCTGAAGCAACAAGTCATCATCATCCTGGTTCAAGCCACTATGTCAATCATTTATCCTGCATTTGGCGCAGTATATTGCTCACTTTCATCGACAAGCAAAGCGTTCTTTGTGGTGCTTCTCCCGATCATGAAGCTTGTCATGCAAAATGTAATGGTATGGGCGTCGGGGCATCTGAAAGAGTACATCGCAGGGATCACGGTTTTTTCAGTAGAGGGATTTAATGCTCTGTATATGTCCAAATGCATGCAAAGTGGAACGCTCATGACATATCTGGTGATCATGACCTTCGATTTACTCGAATCATTGATGGCTTTCTTGGATATGCAAACGCAAGCAAACCCTGTCCAAAAGCTCAAGCAGCCATCGAATCGTCTTGAGCCCAAGCAGAACCTGCTGCAAGTGCTTGTGGAGTTGTGCAAACAGCCATATATGTTATGCGCTCCAGGAGACTCCGTCGCTCGCATTAGATCACCCATCTCGCTTCAGCTTTCTGACAATGATACGATGATGCTGGAGAAAATTTGCACCATGCATGGTCAAAACACCGTTATGAAGGTAGCAACAAAACATTATATACCAAATCTGAATCAGGTGAAGGGCTCGGTGGCACCTACGGAGACAGATCCACATTCTTTGGCTAAGTTGAAAGAAATGAAGAACTCCCAAACGGAGACAGAAAAGATGAGCATGGCTCAGAAGCAGAAATTGGTGCATCAGGCACTGAAGCTGCTTTTTGCCACGGAATACCATGTTCTTGTCGAATACGTGGAATGCATTGTTCCGATGATATATGGGGTATATGTGGCTGTGCTCGTGCACCTACCGAATGCAGCTTATTTCCCAGAAACCCGAAATATGACACCAGACCAGGTACAGGTCATGGCAAACAGCATATTGCTGTACGCCGGCCTGGAAATTGTATCTTTTATTGGTCTTCACTATGCGATCAAGAGGCGATTTGGTTTTTCGCCAGTGTATTTGTTGGCATTCGTGCTTGAGAACCAAGCAGTGGAATTCCAGGCGCGCATTGTTGTTTGGCTCATCTTCGTTTTGATGCTCACACTTGAGCACTTCGGTACGTTTACCGGAATTAAGTTTCAACTTAGGTCTGATAATCGAAGCATTAACTTTATGGTGGCAATTTCATCCAGGTGTCGACTTCACGCTTCAGTTCAAGTGGCTGCACGGTTGATACCCTGCATCAGAGCACCAATCTCGGTACATTGCAGATCGAGTAGCTGTGAAGATAAACAATCACCTAGCCAAGAATTCGGAAAATTCCGACGTTAATCATATTACGATAAAAAGCTTCTATTTGGTTAGATAGATCCGTGCTATCGAATTGCTTTACTAGTCATGGAGTGTGATGCTTCCCAGACGTTTGTCCAATTCAGCACTGGGGGGCTCAGTAGCCTCCGATGCGATCACGCTGGCGTAGCTCCGGACGTCTTCGGCGATGTACGAAAAACGAGCAAACAGTTTTTCATCATCCGGTTCACTCCCAGCGCGACTCTGTCGTCCGACGGCAAGCTTCGTGAATTCTTCCGAGAAATAAGTCGTGTCCGTGCTGCTCTGGATGTTTGGTACAATCGGCGGCTGCAGCTTCTTCTGCGCGAGCAGGTGCCAGTCAATGTCACGGAAGAACGGGTGCTTCTTGATCGCCTGCACTCCTTTTACTTGGAACATGGTCGATTTTCCGGATCCAAGGCGCTTGTCTACATTTCGTTCAAGCAATTGCTTCAAGATCGAGTGCGTGTCAGATCCGAGCCACTTGGGTAAACTCAGCTACGATTCAAAGGTGTGAGTCTGGAAGTCTGAACAACATGCAAGCATAGCCACAAAGACAGACCTTCTCGTTCAGAATCTTGTGGTGCAGCTTCTTTTTATTCTTGTGCTCGAAGGGCGGATAGCCAGTTACCATTTCGAAAATGAGTGCGCCGAGAGCCCACCAATCGACTGCCTGATTGTAAGCCTTGCCACGGATCATCTCAGGAGGCATGTATTCTAATGGAGATAAGACGAGTATAAGACATACATGCTTCGTATGCAGACAAATGATACCTCAATGGCAATACCATTGGTTCCACACATAGTCTTGGCCGAGTCGCTCTCCTGAGTTCATTCATGAACAGAGATCCATTATAATGGGGACTTGCCTAAAAGCAGTATTTGAATGCACGTACATCCGCCATCTCCTTAGCGAGACCGAAGTCAGTCAACTGGATGTGGCCATCCTTATCCAGCAGCACGTTCTCAGGCTTGAGATCTCTGTGCATTCAATCACCAGCACTGTGAGAAACCAATATTATCCAGCTAAATGCAATGGCTCCCAGTTGCAAACCTATGGATGATGCCACGTGCATGAAGATGCTCCAGCGCCAAGACCATCTCGGCCGCGTAGAATTTGGCAGAGCTCTTAATACAAACACTCTTGATCAGAGACACTGCTATCAATGATATGAGAGAATAAGCGTGTTACCTGCAGCAGCAAGCCTTCCTTGCTGAGATGATGGAACAGTTCGCCACCAGCGACAAACGGCATGACGAGGTAGACGTTCGACTTGGTCTGGAAGGCGTAGCGCAGGCTAATGAGGAACGGATGGTTGATCTTGGTCATAATATCGCGCTCAGCCTGGAGATACGAGACCGAGTTGTGTTTGACGATGTACTTGTTGCTCACGATCTGCCACGAATGGGATCACGATCAGTCGCTAGGACAGCTGCAGCTCACTCCAACTACATAGCTACCTTCATGGCCAGGATCTCCTCCGATGGCTTGTGGCGCACTTGAACGACCTGCGTGCGTATACAACGATCAGAGCGTGCGTGGCTTATTGCACAGGGCGCGGTACGTACCTTGCCGAAGGCGCCCTGCCCAATGACGCACAGCAAATCAAAGTCTGCAGGACCGACAGAGCCGCCTCCAGTGCCGCTGGTCGCGCTCACTGGCGCGCTACGACCTGATCCATCGGGCAGAGATGACGACAGCGCGCGTGAGCCTCGCAGGGCCGCAGTGGGCGTGGACGGCGGCTGCTCGGCATTGGCAAAGTCCTCGCTCTCGGCCTTGGTCAGCGCGCGACTGCGCGCGAGCTGCGGCAGCTCCGAGAGCACGTCCTCCTGTGCTGGAACGGCAGGCGGCGGGTCCATGATCGCAGCCGTATCCACCTCGGCAGGCTCCGCTGCAGACGCGCGCTGCATGTCTCTTGACCTCCACCACCAACGAATCAGACACCGCTGACTCTTGGGGCGCGCGACTCAGAATCTGATTCTACCAGGATAAATTATTGACTACTCACAAGGCAAACTTTAGAGTGAAACCCACACCTAGAAACACTAACAACAAGCGATGTGGAACACTAGCCAATAGTATAATACATCTAGCGTCGTGGTCTGTGGGATTATCATTAGCTTGGTGAGACGAACAGATAGCATTGTTCTTGCCATGCCTAATGAGCTTATGAAGATAGAGTTTTAGACGAAAATAATCGTAGTTGCACGCCGAAGCTTTATTTCTTGGATGGGAATACCCTTTATGAACATATTTGCCACACTCTTGGCGATATGAGGGCGAAGAGTCTCATATCGCCAAGAAAGCGCTGCGCTCAGCCAAGAACAAGGCTGATCAGTACATTTGCGTGTGGTTATCAGGCCATCTATGGGAATACCTCGAGAGTTGTGACCTTCCGACTGAGGACGGCTTTTGTGGCAAAGAAAGAGACCGAGAACGAGGACTTACTACCAGAACCTCCTTGACCAGGTCTACCGGGCTGTCATGGAGGAAACAATAAAGGTCATTGGCTGCATGGCCTAGTCATTACGTATGAGGCTCGTTAAACCCTCGTTTCGGTCAACTTCGCCCAACAGACCGACAGCAAGAATTGCTGCAGGCCTCAGCCCAGCGTCACCGCACTGCTGATGAACTGAATAAAGCCAATAAATGCAGAGAACACAACCGTGGGGCTGAAAGTTCATAATACGAGAATTTATCGTGTCTGCTAGCAAATGATGACAATTCAAACTGAATATTGCTATATTTTCTGGCAAATATTGATATTGAGTCAATAATGGATTGTTTTGATCGCAGCGCTACAATCCATAACCAATATATTTTGTCTGAGCCCGCCATCCTTACTAGTAGAGTTCACGAAACGACGAGGCCGATACTCGATTTGGTGCGGAAGGCGTAGAGCAAGCTGATTGATTGTGGTTGTTCTTGGTCATGATAGCGCGATCGGCTTAAAGATGCGATACGGAGTTGTGCTTCACGATGTATTCGCTGCTCCCGATCTGCCACGAGGGGATCACGATCATCTGTTCCAACAGTTTCTGGCACACTCGGACGACATGTTTCCGCAAACAACCGATAGCGTCAGATCGCCGTTTAATGCAGAGTAGAAGTTTACCAGGATCTTTGCATTGCCGGAGGCGTCCTGCCCAATGACGCACAGCTGATCAAAGTCTGCAGGACCAACAGAGACACTGTGCCGCTGGTCTCGCTCACTAGTGTGCCACGACCGGATCCATCGGACAGAGGTGACGACAGCGCGCGTGCAAATCATAAGGACGGTGTGGGCAGTGGCTGCTCGGCTTTGGTCAGCGCTCAAATATGTGCGGGTTGGGGCAGATCCGAGTGCACGTCCTCCTCTACCGCAGTGGGCGGCGGATCCACGATCGAGGCAGGAACCTTAGCGGCATGTCCACCGCCCACGAATGCGAAACTGGCGCGTGGGCTGTAAAAACGCGAATCCGACCCTGTTCGCCAAAACAGACAGAGCCAAGCTGCATATGGTAGTAGTGTGCTCTGGTCTCGTTGCCTGAAAGAAATGGCTACTTGCGCTGATCGACAATGCGTAGACACGATGTGGGAATTTGGACGACTGGTACACAAGGTGCAAAATGCATTTAGCAAGATGTTATTCGAGTCACTTTGAATGCATCCAGGCGAACTTCAGACTAAAATCGACTCCTGCAAACTCAAGGCAGCAGCACGCGTCAGCGCCAAAGTAAAGGTGGCAACGAAACGCAAAACTTACCGTAGTGTTGAAGCGTGAGCTCCAAAACGAAGATATACCAGATCATAAGTCGACCTTGGAACTCCACCGCCTGGTTTTCGAGCACAAACGACAGCAAATACGTTGGCGAGAAGCCAAATTTCCTCTTGATCGCGTAATGCAGTCCAATAAATGACAAGATTTCGAGGCAAGCGTACAGAAGAATGTTTTTCACCATGGCATCAACATGATGCGAAGACATGTGGCGCGTTTCCGGAAAGTACGCAGCATTCTGCAGTTGCATTAGCAAGACGACATAGATTGCGTATATAACGGGAATGATGCACTCGACATATTCCACAAGCGCATGGTATTCCGTGGCAAACAGTACCTTGAGAGCCTGCTGGACCAATTCCTGCTTCTGTGAGTGGTTCAATTTCTCTGAATCGGTGCCAATAAAAGCTTCGACAGGGCTTCTGGTTTCTTCAGCGCGTGGTACATATTTAACAAGTGGCGCAACAGAATTTTTAGCTGAGGCTTGTGTGCTGACTTTGCTGTAACCATACATTGAGGAAATGCGCTCCAATGTCCTCGAATTTTCTCGAGACAGCTGGACCGATATTGGCGAGTGAATACGAATTGAGGAGCCCCGATCAAACCTTAGCATGCCAGGTTGCTCACAAAGTACCACAACTGCATGCAGTAAGTTATCATCTGGATCCGATAGATTGCATTTAGTTTTGAGCTGTCGTACGTAGTCGGTTTCTTCCTGCACATCTCGAAAGGCCAGCACAGATTCAACAACATCGAAGCCCATGATGACCAGATACGTGAGCATGGAGCCGCTCTGCATACACTTGGACAAGTACAGAGCATTGAATAGCTCCACAGAGAACACGGTGATCCCTGGCATGTATTCTTCCAAGTGCGTCGATGCCCACGCAGTCATATTTTGCATGGCGATTTTTATGATCGGGAGAAGCACCACAAAGAAATTCTGCCCGCGTTCTGGCAACGAGTAGTAAACAGCACTGAACGCAGGATAAACAAACGCCAGTGTCGCTTGAGACAGAATAATGAGCATTTGCTGCTTGAGCTGTGACACGAGGCCGGGAGAATTTTTCAACTGTTTCTGGCCGATCCCAAGAAGGAAAAGCGAGAGCAAAGAAACCGTGTACGACGGCACGATCAGAATCAAGCCGAAAGGAACTGGAAAAACCCATTGGCTCGCCACAATCACCATCGCACATGTAGTGCACAAGGCTGCACCGACTGCAATGCCGACCACCTTGAACATCGGCAGGTATAGACCTGGTACCAATTGGCGCATTTGAAGGATGCCGCCGATACTGATGGCAACATAACCTACCGCGTACCGAATAAACGCAGCATAGTTGGCCTTCCATCCTTCACTGGGGTCTTTGAGTGGGATACATTCGATTGCAATCGCCGTTGCAAGTGCCGGAAGCGGAAACATGATGCATACTCCGAGAACACGGAAGAACGAAGTTTCTCGGCAGTACGCTTCCAAAGCTGCCAGTCTTTCGACAGAATAGTTTCCACGATGACTGATGTGTAAATGGTGTATGCGGTGTTTCACCCAGTTCCATCCAGAGCTGCGTTCATGCGCGCTTGTTTCTGACGGCGTTGTTTTCACCATTCGTTTGAACAATAAGAATATCCGCCTGGATTCTGTTTAGTGCCTTTTCGGGAACGCCGAAGAAGTTTTGAATGCAATGCGAAAATAGACTGGATTATTATTAGCAGATTTCGTATACAAAAATGCTGGAGCTTTGAAACAAATCAACCAAATAAGCCGACTTCCGCAGAGAGTGATTGTAATGATGGAAAACTTGATGCAGCCATTTCGTAAATTCTGAGCTCAAGACCCACATTTCACACCATCAAGATGGCCCAGGTCGCTCCACTTATCGCAATACGATTCAGCAAGTCGCTATCGCATGATCAGCAACAATACTCCCATTTGGAAGTCATCCTCTACGGACCCGTAAATAGAGTGGTGTACATACTTTACACACCTGAAACTTATCGGTAAATTACTGCTCCCGCGTTAGATGTAATTTACCGAGGTACTGTAGAAAACTTTATGCTGTACAAACCCCAAGTGTGCCATATCGGTATCTTGGCAGAAGGATTCGCTTGTCAAAAAGCGACCTTTCGGGTCAGTTGGTCATCTGGCAGCAGCGATGGAGGACGAAGCGTTCGACCACGCGCCTGTGGAGATCCTGCCGAAGGAGATTGATTTATCAGGCGAAGAAGGTGCTAGTGCTTATGCTCCTACTGCGACCAGCTCCTTGGCTAACCTGTGTGTCTATCCTAGGTGACAGGCAGCCCAACACGCTCGTGGTGACCGTGATCGAGGCACGCAATCTCCAGCCCGCGACACTGCGGTCCACGCTGAGCACGTACGTCAAGCTGTCGTCTCTCGGCCGCGAGTACAAGACCAGCGTGCTGAGCAAGACCGACAATCCGTACTGGAACGAGACCTTCACGTTCCGCGCCAACGACTCGGCGGCCAGTGTCACGCTCTCTGTGCGCGACCGCATCAACATCAAGATGCGCTTTCTGGGCCAAGTGCGCATTACTTGCGCGGATGTCGCGAGTCAGCCCGGCATGTGCTGCGAGAAATGGTTCCCACTGCGTGACAAGCACTGGGACACCTTGCCGGGTATCGACTCAACGATCCTGCTCAAGCTTTCCCTCGTGTACTCGGCAAAGCACGATCCGAGCGTATGGGCCGAGACAGACGAGCAGGAGGACGATGTGGCGATTCGCATCGAGGCCGATCAGGACGAGGAGACCGAAGAGGAAGCGCTTTTGCGGCGGAAAGAGCTCGAGCGCCTGGAGAGAGAGCGCCACTCGACCATGTACTCGAAGCTTAAACAGGGCGACTACCAGATCCAGGTTCATGTCATTGAGGCGCGTGATCTCAAGGGCGAGAATGTAAGTTTGTATGAGTTTGCGTTGACATCTTGTAGCGTACTCATACTTTGTTCATTCTCCTAGTGGGGCGGTACATCCGATCCCTTTTGCAAAGTGGAAGTCATGGGCGCGACAAAGAAGACGTCCACCAAGTACGAAACGCTGGGCTGCGTGTTTGACGAGATCCTATTCTTCCACTTCAAGAACATCGGCCGGAACGAGCTCAAGCAAGCCACGATCAAGCTCTCAGTCTTCGACTATGAGTTTTTGCTCAATCATAATCTGATTGGAAGCTACCAACTGGACTGCCTGTCGGTCTACTTTCGCGTATGTTGATGCATGGAAAACACACTGATTATATTGCGACTCTGCGATCACGGTGTTCTGATTATTGTGTTGGATATATGTGTAGCCCAACCATGAGCTGTACCGGCAGTGGATCGCTGTGCATGATCATGTAAACGAGAAGGATCGCGGAATCCAGGGTTTTGTGCTGGTATCGATCACGGTGATTGGTCCTGGTGATGCAATGTTGGTTCATGATCGAGAAGCCGAGATCGCAAAGGAGCTGCTAGCTGCTAACTCTGCTGCGTTGGCTTCGCCTGATGAACCAAACCTGCCGTTAGAAGCTCAATCGATGGTGCTTTTGCCACCCACCATTGATCTCAAGCTGCATTTTTTTGTGGTCAATGTCTTCAAGGCGGAGGATCTACCGGCAATGGATGAGGGCGGATTTATTACGTCCAGCGGAATTGATGCGTTTGTTCAAATCGGTTTTGGCGTACACGCAGCTTGCAAAAGTACAGTCAAGACAGTAAAAGGTACAGCTAATCTGTCGCCGGTGTTCTTGGAAGAAATGTGGATTCCAGTCATGGTTCCAACCTTGTCCAGACGCATTTCAGTATCAGTGTGGGACCGGGACTTAGGTCGCCCCAGCGAGTTGGTCGGGCTAGCCTCATACGATTACAATCAAGTCGCTTTGGCAACTGCCACAGGTGGAATGTTAGCGTCTCTTGATGCATCCCCAAGTGGAAGTGAAGTCATTAAAAGCGATGAAGAAGCGGCAGATATATTGGATAAGGTAGAGCTGAGGTGGTTCAATCTATATGGACCTCCACTTCAACGCATCAGTAAAAAACGTGGGCTTTTAGTCGCTCGTAATCCAGAATTCGGCTCGACATATCGTGGCAGAGTGTTGCTGTCCATGGAACGAGTTGTAACGCCTCAGCCATCCGAAGGTGAAAAATTCCACAAGAAGCCCATGAAAGAAATTACGATCTCAAAGTATGAGAATATTTTTCCGAAGACCATCGAATATGTTCTTCGTTGTGCGCTCTTCTGTGGTGCTGACATTCCTCAATTCCCAACACTCACGAGTTCCAAGACGAAAATGCGAGTGGGTGTCTCCATTGGTTCTAATTGGCTTTACTTCGACCCGGAACCTGTATCAAAACATGGGAATGTAAACTGGGAGGACTGCAAGGACAGCGGATCAATTAGATTGCCTGTCGATCTGACTCAAGTGCCCGATATTATCATCACACTGGAAAGAAAAATTGATAAAGACGTGTACATCAGTGTATCGTATGTTCGGCTTCCTGCTGGCGACTTGTTCCGCAAAGGCTTTACATCAAAGCCGCAATGGATTCAATTACACGAAGATCTTGCAAGACGCCAGACTAGATATGCACTCGATTCATCGCAATCACCTGGGGCGCTGCTACTACGTCTTGGGTTTGGACGGCAGGAAATCGCAGCTCGTAATGCGTGGGGAGACAACGTGGTTCTTTTCTCGCCCTTTCGAGATGAAATGGTGTGTCGCGAGATTCGCGTGCACGTTTTTCAATTACGAAACCTTGTTGTACCAGAGACGCGTACAAGATTGCCGAATCCTTTCATTGCCATTCATTGTTGTGGGCAGATCAAAAAAACTTCGCCAAAATTCAAGACTTTGAATCCATTATTCTACGAAACGCTGGTATTTGTGGTGTATGTGCCTCAGAATTCTGTCTTTACGCCTGATCTGGTTTTTCGAATCCATGATGCAAGCGTATCGACATCTTCGGAGATCATATCATCAGGGTTTCTTGGAGAAATACGACTTCCGATTAGTAAAGCTGTGAAAACCATCGCAAACGCCAGCGCGCCTCGTCCACAGTGGCATAAACTGCAGAAACGTCAACACGGACCAAGTGGACTCCATATTGAGGAGAACCAGGGAACCGCATTGATATCGTTGCAATATATCGATCATCTGGATGCAAATCCGATATTGCAAACACCAGAATTACTAAGCCCAGAATATGAGCTGGCAAATCTTGAGGTTGTAGCACTCGGAATTCGAAAGCTGAAAGCTCTCTCGATGTTTGGTGGCATTCAGCGACCACATCTGGAGCTCGAATTGATCGGAGGCATGTTTGACAATGGAAAGCATTCACACAAGACCGATCCCAGTACATCCAGCGAGGGCAAAAACGCAAACTTTATGGACCATTTGTTGCTTCCAGCGAAGCTGCCTGTTGATATGCTGTTCGCACCACAATTGCATATCAAGGTATGCGAAACTGGCATCGGAGGTATACGCACGACAACAATCGCCTCTTGTGTTATTGATTTGACCAAAAAGTTACCATGGAGTCCCGAGTATGTTCCTCCTCAGCAACAGCAGGCATTTACTAATCCAAGACCTCCTGGTTCACCAGTTCATACAAAATCTACTGATCCGGAAAACAAGAAATTTCGATTTCCGCTTCCAGCTATACTCAAAGGTCGAGGGAGAACACTTTTGAACAGGTTAAGGGAGGATCTACACAAGTATGGGGCTATGCCAAATAAGGATGCTGCACTTCCAATGAAACATGAATCAAGCGACGTGGAAGAGATAGAAGTTGATGATGGGATTGGCATTGGGGAATTCATAATACCAACGATATCGGTGTATTCTTCAGCCCCTATCAACCAAAAGATCAAGCAAGTTCATGACCCCGCTCTTTTACAACAAATCCACAACGAAGAGCAACGTCGATACAAAGCCGGCCAAGCTGATATGCTACGTCCTAAAGGGACAATTTCTGACGGTCCACTTGGCTCTGATTCTATACAAACAGAGTTTTCCGCACCATACATGGATGGCCGTGACTGGTGGATCACAGATCGCGAAGGAGAAGAGCTAGAGAACTACTTGAAAGTCAAGGCTTTGGAAACGTATCCGCTTTATCGATCAGTTCTGACGCGACCATCATTGCTGAAGCCCAAGCGAGTACGAGTACAGCTTGCGGCTGGGGTGTTCAAAGGTTTGATTACGGTCACTGAATGTCACAAGAAAAAGGGAACGCCATCAAAACGCGTGAGCGAGTTGCTCGATATGGAGCGGCTAAAAGAGCCTCAAAGTCTGGTTGTTCGAGTGTACGTATTACGCGGCAGCAATTTGCAGTCAAAAGATCTCAATGGCTACTCGGATCCATACTTGCGCTTGAAATTGGGAAAAGAGATCATATCCGATCGAGCTCATTATCGCAAGAAGACATTGAATCCTGACTTCTTCCGCATGTTCGCGTTTGATACTGTGCTTCCTGGTCCGTCTCAACTTGAAATTGCCGTCTGGGACCACGATCTCGTGCTGGACGAACTCATTGGTACTACTACCATCGATCTTGAAGATCGATGGTTCCACAAAGAATGGCAAGCAATGGGCCAAGATCACCCAAAACTCCATGAAGTTGGTTGCATAAAGCCCATTGAATATCGTCACTTGTACACGCCGAAGCGCACAACGTCTCAAGGTTACATTCAATTGTGGGTCGACATCCTCACTGCGCAGCAAGCAGCAACGTATGATGCTATTAGTATTGAGCCTCCTACACCCGAAAAATTTGAAGTGCGGGTTGTTATTTGGCGTGGCGACAAAATCACCGACATGGATAACAGCGACATCAACGACTATTACGTTGAGCTGTGGATGGAAGGCGGGAAATCGGAGACAACTGACGTTCACTGGCGATGTTCTAATGGGAAACCGTGCTGGAATTGGCGTATCAAACTGCCGGTAGAGTTCCCATTGCGTACAGCAGAGTTTGGTCGCCTTCATATACAACTATGGAACAAGGATTTACTCAAAATTAAAGATGTGATAGGTGAGGCGCAACTTGACTTGTACAAATGGATCCGACGAGCAAACGATGAGAAGCGAACTGTTTCACCGTTCTCTGAGCTGAAGGCAATGTCAAAAGCTAGAAATGCAGAGAAGATCGGCAATCCTGGCGTTCTCGATCTAGCGCAAGAGGAAGAGCCTCTTTCCCAAAGCGAAGATGAACAAAGTGAAAACAATGATATCGATGAGCTGCAGAATATCCCAACGCACGATAAAGAAACACAATCATTGCTTCAAAAAAGCAATAAGAAGCTGTCGCTGCTGGAGAAAGCAGAGCTCAAACGATCGAATGTGAAAAAGACGCTGGAAAAGAAGACCAAGTTCCTGAGCAAACCGTCACCAAACGATATGAAGAAAGCAAAGGAGGCCAAGGAAAATAGTAAAGCAAAAGCTGAATTGAACGGATTCCTGGTGAGTAATGCAATGCGTATTTGCCAAAGTATGAGGTTGCAATTAACGGATGTAACGCTTAGGATTTTCTGGGTCTTGGGAATCTTCCAGAAGACGGCGAATGGATCAAAATCTACTACACAGATCGAGAGGCTGGTGGTTCAAAGAACATGGTAAGGGATACATTTCAAGCATACATGAGCTTTGTGTTTATATAACGATGGTTCTGTGTGTAGGGGAGCCTTGGCATTTCGATTCAAATTGTTCCCGAGACAGAAGCAAAATCAAATCCTGTGGGCAAAGGTCGCGAGGCTCCCAATATGAATCCGTACCTCCCACCACCTGTTGGACGAATGCAGTTCAGCGCTAATCCACTCTCGATGTTCAAGGCGATCATCGGGCCGACTCGGTGTCTGTATATCACAATCTGTTGCGGCTGTGTCGGCTGCATGATGTTTATCGCAGTTTTTGGATCCACATTTATGAGCACGATGACATATCTCCAACAACGAGAGGCTGCACAAAACGCCGGGCATTTCTCGTACGCACTTCCGGCCAATTTATCAAACGATCCAACCTTCCAGTTGCCAGACAATTGACGAGGTTTGCCACAAACGTATTCGACGGAAATCGGAAGTCCTTTGATCCACTTTAATCTTTGGAGTTTAAAAAGAGCCCGAGGCAATTGTGGGATTGGGGGGGGGGTTGGGTTTCTATCGCTTGCTTATTTTTGTCAAGTTCAGAGTGGACAATACTCGGCATGACCACCGTGACAATGGCATCGCTGAAGTATAACACCAACCGAGCATTGACATCATCATGCAGGTCAAAAAGACAATGCCTGGGTTGAGCCTGATAAAACATACGAACAGATCAATTAAATATGAGTGAACCGCGAAAGAAAATTCATACTCAAAACGTTTGAGGTTTTTTATCATTGTGGGAACCTAATTATGTTTTTACATTAGTTCTTGATTCTCAAGCAAGATGCAAAGCAAGAAGGATGGCAGCCAGAGCGCAAGTCAATTAAATAAGCTTCGTTCTGTGACTTCTGCTGTCTGATATCTCGTCAGTATTCCAAGTCGCAGTGACATTTAAATCTGCGAATTCCTGACATATTATCTAGTTCATGGTCGCAAGCGATTCCTGTTCAAGTTTCAAGACGAGCCCAGTTTTGGATTGAAGGTTGTGCCAAGGTGGAAGATTTCAAAATGGAGCTTCAGAACTATTGACATGGATCCCGATATGGCAGCGGCGCGTTGTGGTATCCACGTAGGCGATGAACTTGTCGGAGCAAATCCCGAGTGGTTGGATCATAAAAATTATAGTGCGTGGACATAGAACGCATTATCACAGTTGAAAGCCCTTGCGCCACTTCAACTGATCATGGTGATTAAGATCGGAAGACCTACGCTGAATGACGAAGCTTATGTGAAGCGCACACAGCACATTCTGCTGTTGGCTGAAGGAAACTCGGCGTGTACAACGGTTGGGGACCAGATAAGTATATGCTTGGTAATTTGGTTTCAAATAGTGAGGCTGCCATGCTTGCAAGTACCATTTGCAGGAAAGTATGAAGTGTGATATTAAGGCCGTGGTACTTATTTATGACTAGGCAAACAAGGCGAAGCTTGTGGGCAATGGGGGCACAAAAGAAACGACTCCATTGGCGTCTCGTGAATATTTTGCAGGTACAGCAGTTGATGGAACCCAGTGTGATGGTTTAGCTCATGACGACGACATTGGTAATGATATGCACCAACTGAGTGAACCAAGTGAGCCTAAAGGGCAATCAATTGTGAATGCAATTGAAGTGGATGGCTCAGATGGCGAGGAAAAATCAAATGATTTATTGCAAGCAGAATCAAGTGGCCAATCCATCAATCATCAAAAGACTTGCACTGACCATAACGCTGAGTATTGCAAACATGTTGAGAAGGAGTGCAATAAAAAACAAATCATGCGTGAAACAATGCCGTAAACCGCCAATATTGGCTACAAGCTTGAAAATCTGGCCCCGCGTGGCAAATTTTTAGCGTATGAAAGCCGAAAAATCCAGAGCCACAAATCATGAAGAAAATGAATCAAATCATGGCCACTCTGCATCAAATTCTGCAGCGAAATCCGACATCGATCCCAAAGTCTCTCGATGAACAAGCGACAACGTCGATAATTGCCAACTCAGGTATAGCTGCTGATCTTGACTAAATCCATACAAATCTCAAGTGCCTTATTTAAATGGCTCCGTCGGTGTCGACGAGTATGTTGCTGTCACGCGTCTAACTTGGCAACGTTTTTCACAAAGAATTACTGGCAAAGAAAAACAAACGACACTCGTCAGCATATCACGGATTAGAATTGTAGGCTCTTGCTTCTAGAGTATGCATTGAAAACGCTGCTTACAGGCACGCAGAACAGAAGCGTGACCTCCCATACGATTGAGGCACTAAAAGTGGTGAACGGTCTGGTGCAAAGCCTGTCGAATGCATGTGTGGATATTGGTTCACAAGCAATGGACAACGAAGACGAAATTCGACTGGATATCGCATAATTGTGCGGTCACTTTTAAGAGCTGGAGACTCGACGACGACAAGAATTATCACATGCGTGCCAACCCCATGGACAAAACTATCGTCGGATCTGTTAACCCAATATCTGACCGAGCCGATTCAAATGAAGCAGAAATAATTGATTTATCGAGAGATGACGTAAATGATTTTAAAAGATCGCAAGCTCTCAAATCGAGCGTTGGAGGATTTGAGATGACAAGAAACGCGAAATCTGCTGAACAAGCGACTGAATCACTAGCACGATATCCCGAGAATACTACTTCAATGCCAGAATGCGCAGCCATGCCAGAAACCGATGAAATCGAGCGCACATTTGACGGGCTAATTGCTAGCGTATATGCTCAACTAGCGAATATGTCACCGTATATCGATTCCGCAAGTCCTGATTCAAATCAAGTGCCCAAGTTATCCACAAATATTCGTATTAAGATGGATATCAAGTATTGGAAAGATTTGGGGACTAGATTAATTGTGAAGAATAGCACCTTAAACGCTAGCGTTACACACGTATAAAGGAACGACGAGTGACTTGCGGTGCATTTGTGAACGTACTTTGTACAGTGTATTGTTAGAAATTGTTTTTTTGTTCGGTGGCAAAACAGGTTTCATGTAGATTTGATTCGAAGGACCGTGTCGAGCAAGAAGAAATGCAACCAAAGCTATTGAGTATGGAAGGTTTGCCCCTCTTCCTTGCTATTGCTACTCGTTCCGATTGCCCCTGTAAATGAAGCGATGATGAATTCTGTGCCAATGACAGATTCATATTCAAGACTATGCTCTTCGCTTCTATATGAAAAAATCATAGCATTCTGGCAGCGGGAGCGGCTCTGCCACAAAACAGAAGTCTTAGAAGGGACATTATATTTCTACGACATGTAGAAATATAATGTCCCTTCTAAGACGTAGCCCGTGTTGCCAGGGATTTTCTGGCAGCCACATTTTTTGAAGCTCTCGTCAGCATGCAGACAACAGATAGACGGATTCAACAAACAACCACTTTAGTATGTTTGATACTGAGTTTGAACTGACGTTAAACGTTGGCTGTGTTTTTCGACTTGGAAGCTCTAATCTTGCTAGCAAGACTTATTATAGGTGCTGGCTTTGGATACGTGTGCTATATATAAACACTTGCAACGTAATTCCGTTCTAGGGATTTACGAAAAGAAAACAAAAACCTCTGCTTGAAATTAATGATTGCACTTCCAGACTCGGATCATTGACAATTCATGCAATTCAAATATGATTTGGCGTGGTATATTCATGAGAAACAACTTATTTTCGGACAATCAACATGAAACTTCACGAAGCCAAGGCGTCTCTTCATTCGCAGTTCCTGTTTTTCCTGTTGCCTTCACGGACCTGCTGATATTCAATCATGAACGAGGGTGTGACGAATTCGGTAACATCAATTGCCTCGGCACCTCCAAAACTCATTCCATCTGTCGAACGTAGCGCTTTTCAGGTGTTCTATCGTCGCATTCAAGCCACTTGGAGTCCTTTTGAGCACAAGCTTCATTCCAATCATCTCAGCCATCGTGGTAGTTACTCGATCGAAAGAATGCAAGCGTTTGACGACTACTGGTGTAATACGTCAATATTAAGAGTCTCGACTGTCTGCCTAGCACTCTCGTTTCCAGCATTTCTCGTCTCGCTTTTGATCAAGTTCATTCCGGTGCAAGATCCTCTTGATGGGTGGAAGGCCAACTACGGCGTCTGGGTCCGCTTCTTTGTGGCAACACGATCATCAGCTTTGGATTTCTTATACAAGTAAAGAAGATGGTGCTGAATATGAATCGGGCATTGTCACAGATTGCCTTCATCGCTTCATTTACGGCAGCTTTGACCGGCGGTGCATTCATTGGTATCGCTGACCTCTGGGCATTCCCAGTTCCGTATGACCTTGTTCTGATAGTTCCAATTTATATCACCATCCTCGTGATCGTGTTCGTAGCGGTGGTCGGACTAGATCAATTCCAGAAAACCCAAAATTTAGGGCGTCAGCTGGCAGAGCAGATCCAGATTCTCGTCGTTCAAGCGTCTCTGTGGTCTATCCAGCCTTCGGCGCCATTTACAATGCGCTTCCTCCCAGAGAACAAGGATTCTTTGCCTTGACGCTGCCGATAATTACAGTTGTCATGAGCAATTTGGTCGGGTATGCTGCCAGGAATATGGTTGAAAAACATGCCTGGTATTACGCTGTTGTCAGTGGAAGTATTTAATGCGCTTTATTCTTCCACGTGCATGCAAAATGCAGGATCTCGCATGACGTACGTAGCAATTCTTACGTTTGATCTGGTGGAGTCGGTTCTGGCGTTCCGCGATATTCGATCGCAGGTCGAACAACTAAATATTCCAAAGCATGGCTCTGGATCGAAAATGTCTCTGCCGCAATTAGTAATGGAATTATCTCTGGAGCCTGGCGTGCTTGATTCAAAGCGCTCATCGTCGATTCGACTCCGATCATCAGTTCACTTTAAGTTTTGTGAATCACACAAGAAAAATTTGACAAAGATTGAGGTATTTTTGCAAAGTCATGAGAGAAATATTTAAGCCAAGCCAAATGTGACCTCAGCGGAGCTGCAACCCGTTTTAAATGATATTTTTGAGGAGAAAGGATCTGTGGTTTCAGATCCCTGTGATATTCTACCACACTCCAAGACAGGAAAAGCAAGCGACACTGGAGTCGTATCTGGTAGTATGGTTTCGGCACTAAATAATTTGGAGATCCATGAAGGCAGTGCGATGCAGAAATACAAATCAACGATTGAAACTACGCAACACAAAGTCCAGCCGATCGATTCACAGGTATGGTGTTCCCCAGTTATGTCAAACGAAGTCAAACAGAATATGATTGAGCGGGCGCAGGCGATCCTGTTTCAATGCGAGGTCCACGTGCTTGTGGAATACGTCGAGTGCGTTATTCCGCTCATGTACGCACTTTACATGATAATCCTTTTTCAGCTTCCCATCGTCAAGTATTACCCTGATACTGCTGATATGACGTAGCACAACTGCAAGCCATTGTTGGCAAGATTTTACTGTGCGCGTTGCTCGAGATCGTATCATTTGTGATGCTGCACTTTGCGATCAAGTGGAAGTTCGGGTTCTCGCCATCGTTCGTTTTGGCGTTTGTGCTTGAAAATCAGTTCTTTGAGTTTCAGGGACGACTCGTGGTCTGGTATCTGTACGTTCTTGAGCTCACGCTCTACCACTTTGGTTCGTTGGCTTGACTTTGAAAGCTATAGAAGTCGGTTGGTTGTGTACTGAATTACTATGTGTGTCTATGTTTTCCAGGTGTGGACTTTACGCTTCGCTTCGCATGGTTGCACCACAAGTAAGACGATCCGACTAGGCAAAGAAACATAACCAAATTAAATACCCGTCGATCTCTAGTACTTATGGAGCGAATTCAGCGATCTCATTGGTACCCAAACAACTAATCCACGATGATGAAAAAGGTCTGAGCACCCAGACTAAAATTGATTGCAATTGCATCCATACCCCCCCCCCATTCTTTTGGTCTTATCGACAGATACTTTCACTAATCAATTATCATTTAAATATGGCAAACATTGAGTGCGTCATTCCGAAAATTCAGCGGATGAACACAGGCCAGCCTCTGTATCAGCTTCGGTTCCCGATGTCTGACGACCACCATCGCGCGCCTTCAAAGCCGTTCTTCCCGCGCTCAAAGTCACGAATCGCTTGGTCGATCTCCTGATCCGTGTTCATAACAAACGGACCGTATTGCACAACCGGCTCGTTCAGAGGCTGGCCAGTGATCACCAGGAACTGGAACCCGTTCTCGCCAGAGGTGGAGACTTCGACTCCATCGCCTTTCGTTTCCAGTACGATGGCTTCGTGTGCAGTGACCTCGTCACCAGCGATAGTACCGCTGCCACCAAGCGTATACACGAAGCAGTTGTGGCCCACAGGGATTGAGTGCGAGACCTTGCCGCCTTTCTTGAGGAGGAAGTGAATGTAGGTCACAGGCGCTTCGGTCTCGATCGGACCCTTGACACCCAGCGCTTCACCAGCAAACACGATGGCTTCGACTCCGTTTTCAATATCAAAGGCGTGAGGTACGACATCACGGCTGATCTCCTGGTAGCGAGGCTCCATGATCTTGCGCGCCTTGGGCAGATTCACCCACAACTGCAGACCATGCGCCTTCTCCTCACTCGCTGGCATCTCGGCATGGACAATTCCACGGCCGGGGGTCATCCACTGCAGATCTCCAGGTCGCAACTCGCCCTTGTTCCCCAAAAAGTCTTCGTGGCACATGTGGCCCTTGGACGTCGGCAGCAAGTAGGTCACGGTCTCAAAGCCACGGTGAGGGTGGTCGGGGAAGCCACCGGGCAAACCTGTGTTGAACTCATCCAGCATGAGGAACGGGTCCAGCTCAGGCAAGCACCGAGACCCGAGCGATCGGCGCACAGAAGCACCAGCTCCTTCCGTATGTTCGCGAGCGATGAACTTCCCCTTGATCTTGCGGCCTGTGAACGCCATGGGGTTTGATTGAATGTCGGAACGTAACGGTGCCAGGTTTGGTATCAGCATCAAATCTCAGACACAGGTATAAAATCTTATAGGTATAAGCCGTCTGATCTGACTGGTTTGAGCGATTTCCAAATATATATTTAGGCAATATATGTGTTTATATAGGTTTGATGATGCTATCGGCCTTCGACGTCACCATTGGCTACACCAATCTCTTTGGCGGCCAATCCCACGTGGCACTGACCAGGATGAGGTAATCTAGCAAATGGTAATCAAGTTTGAAAGGTTAGGGCACCGGATTGCTAAGGTCCAGTCAGCATTGGGAGGGATCCTACAATGCTTGCCAGTTGAGTGACGACAAATGATCAGCAGTGATTGTTATAAATTGTGGCTAAGACAGCACATGCGAAACTGCAAGACCGACACTTCAGTGTCAATGGTGTCATTTAAAAGCTTCGGCGGTTGCCAATCTCCGACTCCCAAGTATCTGCGTTCTCGAATCCATTCTCAGCGTTCGTGAAGTCCTCGATCGTTTGGCGGATGTCCGCCTTGTCTGCCATGACGAAGGGTCCGTGCTGGATCACGGGCTCGTTCAGCGGCTGGCCAGAGATGAACATAAACTCTAGTCCGGTATCCTCCGCCGCTTCGATCTCCACGTGGTCTCCTTCCAGGTCCAGCACGACGGCCTGGTGCGGCTTCATCTTCTCACCGGCGCACAGTCCGCTGCCTGTCAGCGTGAACAGGATCACGTTGTGGCCCTCAGGAATGCTGTGGGATAGTTTGCCTCCTTGCTGCAGAATGAAGTGGATGTACGTCACGGGCGCTTCGGTCTCAATCGGACCCTTCACGTCAAGCGCTTGGCCAGCAAAAACGATGGCCTCGACGCCATTTTCATGGTCAAACGCATGCGGTACGATGTCGCGGCTGATCTCCTGGTAGCGAGGCTCCATGAGCTTGCGCGCTTTCGGCAGATTGATCCACAGCTGCAGGCCGTGCGCTCGGTCTTCACTGGCTGGCATCTCGGCGTGAACGATGCCGCGTCCAGGCGTCATCCACTGCAGATCACCAGGCCGCAGTTCGCCCTGGTTGCCCAGGAAGTCTTCGTGGCACATGTCGCCCTTGGAGGTCGGCAAGATGTACGTCACAGTCTCGAATCCGCGGTGCGGGTGGTCGGGAAACCCGCCTGGGAGTCCCACGTTGAACTCGTCCAGCATGAGGAACGGATCCAGCGTCGGCAGCGCGTACGACCCAACCGATCGACGCACGGTGGCGCCCACACCCTCGCGCTGTTGGCGCGCAGTGAACCGGAAGGCGACGCTGCGGGAGCTGGAGCTGGCCATGCTTGGGCGAAATAAATCTCTCCGGAGGTCCGACGGTTGGTCGTGTCAATTCGGGCTAACGACACCACGATGATGTTCCTTTGATATAAAATATCAGAGTATAAAGGACCTTGATTTGAGTATATGCATCATAAATGATTTGCGCACTTCTGCAAAATATTGATTATTGGAGGCTATTGCTAAACGAAAATCCAGAGCAAGTACCGTAGATGTCAAATGGCTTCATTCATATATTGCTTTATGTGTTGGTCCAACACACAAAGCATTGGAGAACATTGGGATTCCATCCTGCGCGATGTGCAATGGACGCACTCAATCAGCTTCCAGCACCTATGCTACCGGCGCTCCCTGAGCAAATTTTCGCTTCGGCCTGATGATCAAAGCCGTGGAAAGTGGCATTGAAGTCGGCTAATAACACACGTTCCTTTGTGAACACGCAAGCGAAAAGACTTGACAAGATATCGTTGAAAAGGTTGTCATTCGTATTGACATGCCCCATTGGCAAAGATACAATCGCAGGTAGCTACGTCTCAGAATCTGACCTGCTGGGGTGCTTGGAGTCCATGTGGCATTCTCGAACCCGTTCATTGCGTTCTGGCAGTCAATGAAAGTATCTCGGATCTCCGCCTTGGTGTTCATGATGAAGGCCGTATTGACTACCTGCTCATTCAGAGGCTGGCCAGAGATGACCAGACTCTGCATACCATTGCTCCGCCTCCTTGCACGTCCAGTACACACGCTTGGTGGGGAACAACGACCCCTCCGGAGGATGAAATGGATGGGCTGTGGTATTGATTAGGCCCTTAACACTGCATGCCTTTCCAGCAAACACAAGCTGCCAAAGGAGAGCGGAACAGTGCCATAAATTGATTTTTTGGTAACTTGGTGCCGCCATCTTGTGTGACTTGGGCAAGCTCACCCATAACTGCTGGCCACAAGACTCCTCGTCTTTGGTTGCAGGCATCTCAGCATGAACGATACCACGTCCACCGGCCATCCACTGCAGGTCGCCGAGCCCTTATTGCCTAGGAAATTCTCGTGGTGAATATGTCCCTTGGAAGACGGTTGCTTGTACGAGACAGTCTCAAAGTCACGGTGCGGGTGAGCAGGAAAGCTGGCAGGTAGAGCTACAACAGCTTCATCAAGCATGAAAGACGGGTCTAGGATGCGGAGCTGAGGCAGATCCGATGGACCGACGGACTGACACAGACGCCTTCGAACTGCTTGCCAGCCACAAATTTGAGAGCGATGTTGTGAGGATGGATCAAGGTCAACGTAGGCTCTTAGAGATTCTTATCATCAGAAATGAAGATCCGTTAATTTAGTCAGCAGAATGACTCAATATGAACGTTCGTATCGGGCGATCACGTAAACCCGCAAAATCATCGACGTGCCAGCTGATTGCTAGTAATCAGAAGTTATCTTGAGCGCAAACGCATTGGTCGAGCAGCCCAGTGGCGCCACAGATCTCGCACGAAGGCACTTCTTCGAGAGTAATGCCTCATTTCCACCGCAGACCCGTAGACTCAACAGTTGAACATCCATGAAATTAGAACTGGAGATGTTTACATTTTTAAATACAAACTGTCAAGGCTTCAGTAGTAACTGACAAGAGGCTTATTTCCGACGTCTTCTGCCGATTTCGGACTTCCAGTTGTGGGCGTTCTCGAATCCGTTCTTGGCTGTCTGGAAGTCGTCGAGCGTGTCGCGAATTTCGTTCGGGGTCGTCATGACAAAGGGACCGTGTTGGACCACGCGTTCATTCAGAGGCTTGCCAGAGAACACGATGAACTCAAAGCCCTTGTCGTTCTCAGTCGAGATCTCGACGCCGTCGCCTTCAACTTCCAGGACGCAGGCTTCGTGCGCCTCAACCTTCTGGTCGGCGACCACTCCTGTGCCAGTCAGCGTGTATACGAACGAGTTGTGGCCTTGCGGGATCGCATGCGTGATCTTGCCACCCTTCTTGAGGATAAAGTGGATGTACGTCACAGGAGCCACGGTCTTGATCGGACCCTTGACACCCAGCGCTTCACCAGCGAACACAATGGCTTCAGCGCCGCTCTCTGCGTCAACTGCGTGCGGCACATCATCGCGGCTGATCTCCTGGTAGCGCGGCATCATCTTCTTGCGCTTCTTGGGCAGATTCACCCACAGCTGCAGCCCATGCGCACGCTCCTTACTGGCGGGCATCTCAGCATGGACAATTCCACGGCCGGGGGTCATCCACTGCAAGTCCCCAGGACGCAGCTCACCCTTGTTGCCCAGGAAGTCTTCGTGGCACATGTGGCCCTTGGACGTCGGCAGCATGTAGGTCACGGTTTCAAAGCCACGGTGCGGGTGGTCAGGGAAGCCACCGGGCAGGCCGACGTTGAACTCGTCCAGCATGAGGAACGGGTCCAGCATGCTGAGCTTGTCGGATCCGACGGAGCGACGCACGGTGGCGCCGGCGCCCTCGCCCTGGTCGCGCGCAACGAACTTGAACGCGATCTTGCGAGACGTGAGCATGGCTGCTGTCCGCTAAACAAGACCAAATGCCCAATGAGCGGGTCAGATCCATTCAGGTGATGTAGTGAAAGATGATATCGATTTGAAGAGGCCTTTGATCACGTAGTCGTCCGTGTCTCAGATCAGTTTGGCGACGTGGCACCGCAGCCAAACGTAATCAGAAGGCTTCTTCTTTGGGCCCGGAGTTTAGAAGCACGCAGAGAAGCGTCTTTCGCTAATGCACGTGCTCCTTTGCCTGATCCGGGACTAAAGGATTGTAGTTCTCACAACCGACCCCTGTGCAGTCAGTGAAAACTTTTTCACTCTGCTTCGCGTTGGCGTATAGATTTAACTCTAGCATTCTTCAGTTTTCACATCTTCGCTGCAGCTGGGACTCCTCATACCACGTCGCATTTTGATTCCGGCGGTGAACCAATCCACGTGGCTTCGCATTCCTAACCAAAAGACTCACCGCTGGCCACGCAAAAGTATCTTCGAGGGTCCAGTATTAGAGTCTCCATTGATTGCGTCTTCTTGGGATTGC
>JAADVQ010000024.1:0-80652 GCA_023335835.1 Elongisporangium senticosum | reverse complement strand
CATATGCACGTGTCTGATTGGCTATAAGCCAGGGCCTTAAAGCCAATATCCACCAATGGGAATGCAGGGCACTAATTTAGTGCCAGTGGACATGAAGTAGGACAAAGTCCTAACGTTTAGTGTGTGCCACACTAGAAGAGTCTTCGGTACATGGTACCGGGTTTCGTTACAGACCACGGGTCTGTTATGTAACAAGCCCTGTTACAGTTCCGCCTGCAGTTTCCATGCCGTCACCGCGCCGCTCCGACGCGTCAGGTTCCGGGGGTGGTCGGTCCGCATGCGGCCACTCGGCATGCCGCTCGTCCCCGCAGCCATCCATTTGGACGTCCATGAGGGGCAGGGTTGGGATTGCGATACAAAACCCAAGTATTCGCACTTCCGGGCGCTTGGTTGGTTCTGATTGGTTGATATTTGATTTGTAGACAGTGTTCTAATTTTGCATGGATTGAAATCGATTACCCTCAGTCACTCGCGAACAATTCTCGGCTCGAAAAGAGTGTGCTTTCTTCTTCTTCGTGTTCTTTTCTTTTTGTGGCTAGCGAATCTGAGAGGGAGCGCATGTATACGTTTTTTCGCGCTCCTGCCATGCTGAAAACTGCCAGAAGACTCGACTTGCGATGCTGCAGTTCTTCGATTGGTGCACTTCATGTCGCTTGACACCAACGTCAAGCGTCGCCTGTCACTGGAAAGTTGCGTTCATGGAAGAAAGAGCTCGGTAACCGCCACTTGTACTTTGCCACAGAAACTACGGAAAGCAACTATCAAACGCACATGCGCCTGTGGGTGTTACATTTCTCTCAAAAGGCTTGCTAGATCGGGTCATCTCACTACACTTTTTGCCCAACTCCTCCTAGTTGCACCCCTCCCCCTCCCCACAATCGTCAGCCATGGTTTACCCGCGCACCGATGGATCTCGATCGCTTATCAAGTTCGCAGCGCTCTGCGCGCTCAATTCACTGGTCTTCCGTGGAACCGGCGCGGCTGCCAATGATACGTGCTCACTTACAGTATCCGATGGCGATGCGGCCGTAGGCGTCCAGATCAACACGGATGCGACCTGCTCAAGTGGCGGACTGGGCTGCATCAACGACATCTGCCGTTTCTGCAAGGTGCGCGATACGTTCCAGTCGAGCCACTTTTTCACATGCGATTCCGTGGGCACAGACAACCCGACCACTGTGTTCCCAGTTACCAGCAGTACGGGATCTTCAGCTACAGAGGATTCGACATGCGGTATTTCGGACGGTGACTTGGCCGTTGGTATTCGCGCTATCACAGATACTGGGTGCTCGGCCGGTGGGCTTGGATGCTACAGTGACCACTGCCGCTACTGCAAGGTGAAAGAAACTCCTCAGTCGGCATCGTATGGCGACTGTTCAAGCTATACTTCCACAGCTGCAAGCGGTTCTAGTGCCAGCAAGACTCAGTCTAGCGCAAGCTCTGCGGCCTCCTCCACGGGATCTTCATCCGCCACAGAGGCGTCAGTTGATGGATCTGCACCAAGTTCTGCTGCTGCTAGCAGTCCGCAGTCCAGTACTAGCTCAACCGCGTCATCAACCACATCGTCAGCTCCTTCCGATACTGCGGATACTCCGACTGATGCCCCAGTTGTTGCCAGCAATACCCAGTCGAGTCCCAGCTCCGCCGCGTCCTCTACGACGTCGTCGGCTCCTTCTGACACTACGGACGCACCAACAGATGCACCATCTGTCGCGAGTAATCCTCAATCGAGTACGAGTTCGGCCGTCTCCTCCACTGCAGCTTCGGCACCATCGGACGCTACAGACGCACCCGATGATAATGTAGAGACGTCTGCGCCAACTGATGCCACATCGGACACTACCGCAGCACCGACTGACAACGTGGACGACAGCACTGACTCGAGTTGGGGTGACAGCGGTTCGTTCGATGAATCCGCCGATAATAACTTCGGCAGCGATACCGATGCATCTGCCGACGTTGCTGATCCTACGACTGCCCCAGTGGAGACCTCTGCCCCCGCCACCGAAGCTCCAACCACCACCGCCACAGTGGTGAGTGCTGCAGACTTCAGCTGGGCTCCAGTTGACACCCCGGCTCCTGCAACGGAGACCCCAGCAGTCACCGTCAGCGCAGCTGACTACACGTGGGTTCCGGTGGTCACGACTGTCACGCCAGTTGAAACGCAAGCGGCTGGCGTGGCGTTCGTCCAGGCTGCCGCTCGCGACGATGAAAGTAGCGATGCGTTCGCCAAGATGATGAAGAACGACACGTTCAAGTGGTCGGTAACCGGCTGTGCGATGGTCGGTGTCGCGGCTGTGGTCGGAGTCTTGGTCTTTGCCGTTAAGCGAGTGGCTGGACGCACTTCCAACGGCCGTGGAGCTATCGAATCCGAGTCGGTGGAGCAGACTGTGACCATGGAGGTTGCTAGCGAGTCAGGCAAGTTCAACAACACGCCATGCGAAGACGTGTGAGCAGCTCCAGCAGCACCGGAAGGCTCCCTGTGATGCTTTGGGTCATCGTCTTATATAAATCCTAAAATGCAGATTTCCATATATCGCAGCAAAATACTGATATATGCTCGAATATACGCGCAATATACGGGTAATATACTGGTTGGAGAATGCTGCACGTCACAAAAACAAGATGTGGCCATTTCATTTCCAGATTCGGTCGAATGGCTGGCAAGCACACCACCACGCCGGCGGCGGCAGCGCCTGCCGCGGCCAAGAAGCGCAAGACCACGCCAAAGGAGGATGTGCCCATGATCCTTGACAAAGGTACGAGCCGCCACAGCATGTTCGTTCCGCTGTGACTCTTGTGCTCGTGCTGATTGCTGCATGGATGAGCAGCCGTTGCCAAGGACGACGTCATTGATGCGCATGAACTGGCGGCCAACACGGAGCTGCACAGCGCCATGCAGGCCAAGCTGTTCTTCGAGTGGCTGATCTTCCCGATGCCGCTGGAAGAGTTCTACGACAAGTACTGGGAGAAGCGGCCACTCGCGATCAAGCGCAAGCTGCCCAAGTTCTACGACGGATGGTTGGTGGCTCGGCAGTCGCATGGATGCATGGATGGCATTACATGTTTGCTGACTGTTTGTGGGTTGTCTGCAGGTTCAGCAAGGACGAGATCGACCGCATCCTGAAGGAACACACGCTCGAGTACGGCCAGGACCTCGATCTGACCAAGTACGTGGACAACACGCGCTTCACGCTCAACCCGGACGGCGCGGCCACGCCCAAGCAGGTCTGGAAGCACTTCGACGACGGCTGCTCCGTGCGTCTGCTCTGTCCGCAGAAGTTCTCGGACGCCATTTGGAAGATGCTGTCGATCCTGGAGGGCGAGTGGGGCTGCATGGCTGGCTCCAACACGTACCTGACGCCCAAGGGCACGCAGGGCTTTGCGCCGCACTACGACGACATCGAGGCCTTCTTGTTGCAGATCGAGGGCACCAAGCACTGGAAGGTGTACGCGCCTTTGTCGGAGAACGAGACGCTTCCCCGCTACCCGAGCGGCAACTACAGTCCGGACGAGATCGGCAAGCCCATTCTCGAGGTCGATCTGGAGGAAGGCGACCTGCTCTACTTCCCGCGCGGCTTCATCCACCAGGCGCAGTCGTGCAAGGACATGCACTCGCTGCACGTCACGGTGTCCACGGGCCAGCAGAACACGATCGGCAACCTGCTCGAAGTGCTGGTGCCCGAGGCGCTGGGCGCCGCCATCAACAGCAATGTCGCTCTGCGCCGCTCGCTGCCTCGCGACTATCTGTCGTACATGGGCGTGATGCACTCGGACAACGACGAGGACGAGCGCCGACAGCAGTTCAACGACCAGATCCGCAAGACGCTCAAGACGATCATGAGCGAAGCCATGGGCATGACCGACGCCGCGGCTGACCAGATGGCCAAGAACTTCCTCGTGGACCGGCTGCCGCCCGCGCTCGAAGACGAAGAGGAAAACTGCACGAACGAGAACAGCCCGCTGCTCAAGATCAACGTCAACACGCAGTTCAAGCTCATCCGCCACGACGTGGCGCGGCTCGTGATCGAGGACGGCAAGGCCATCGTGTACCACTGCAAGGAGAACTCGCGCCAGCACCACGAGTTGCCGATCTCGCCACTCGAGTTCGAGCTGGACGACGCCGAGAGCATCGAGTTCATCTTCTCGAGCTACCCGGAGTTCTTCCGCGTGGGCGACATGCCGCACGAGGACCCGCAGGACCAGGTGGAGCTGGCCAAGGCGCTGTACAAGGAGGGCATCCTGATGTTCCAGAAGGCTTGAGCAATCAATCCAAACGACACCAGTCAGTACAATCCCTTTTAATCACAAAACGTAATGTATTCCAAATCAAACATACTGTGAGAGGCTGCTGGTGGCCGCAATACCAGCCAGCCAGACAGTCGATTGCGCATTCGGCATTTACATGGCGCTCTTGATGATGGTCTCGAACTCGGGCTTGAGCGAGGCACCGCCCACGAGGAAGCCGTCGACGTCGTGCAGCGCGATGAGCTCGGCCGAGTTCTTGCCGTTCACAGAGCCGCCGTAGATGATACGCACGGTCTGCGCAACGTCGAAGGACACGTTGCCCGAGATCCAGTGGCGCAGGTTCTTGTGCGCTTCCTGGGCCTGGGCCGGCGTGGCCACGACACCAGTGCCGATGGCCCAGACGGGCTCGTACGCGATGACGACGCGGTCCCAGTCCTTCTCGCTGATGATGCTGGCGAGCGCCTGGGTCTGGCGCTTGAGCACGTCCAGCGTCTGGTCGGCTTCGCGCTGCTCGAGCGTCTCGCCGATGCAGAAGATGACGTTCAGGCCCAGGTCAAGCGCGCGCTTGGTCTTGTTGGCCACGATCTCGTCCGTCTCACCGTAGTACGCGCGACGCTCCGAGTGGCCCGTGAGGGTCCAGCTCAGGCCAAAGTCTGCAGCAACGGCAACACACAAGCCAGTCAATCCATGCGACTGTCCATATCACGTCGTCAAATCTCAAACGCACCAAGGAGCTGCTCGGCCGAGATCTCGCCCGTGTAGGCGCCGGCGCCTGTGAGGCTCACGTTCTGCGCGCAGACGCTGATGTTCTTCTGGATGAGCTGCTGGGCTAGGTCCAGGTGCAGCGCCGGCGGGGCCACGATGACCTCGACCTGCTCCGTGTCGATCTCGACCTTGTTGAGGATGTCGGCCAGCTCACGCACCGACTGCTTGGTGCCGTTCTGCTCTCCACACAAGCGCGCTCAATGAGACTCTGGCCCTCGCAGCCACAGACAGACAAGGAGAGACACAGGGTACGTACGCATTTCCAGTTTCCTCCGATGACGTACTTGCGGATGGCGGCCATGGCGATGGATCTTGAGAGGACTTGAGCTCTGCTTGGAGATTTCCTGAGTGATCGACCAGGAGGTACGAAGCGTATCCGGTGGCGGGCACAAAGACAAGCGACCCACCGACCCGCGTGCGTGACAGGCAAACCCACCCATGAAGGGCGTGTTTCTGCCATGCCATCTCAGACACAGTTTGATATATTTGATTAAAACGCCCATGCGTGGAAAGGGTTCACGTGTTAAAATACCCACACACCCACGAGGACGAGTCAGAAAGTGGACCCATCCACTTCATATCGGAGCCCATGGCGTTGTTGCTTCATGTCTCGGCGCAGCTGCTGCTGGTGATGATGGCGCTGCTTGGCCCTGCGCCTATGCACGCGTGGCATGATGGCAGCCGGCCGACGACCCAGGTGCGCATTGTGGCGATCCTGCCGCACAACACGAGCTCGTTCACGGAAGGCCTGCTGTTCCACAACGGCTCGCTGATCGAGTCCACGGGGCTGAGAGAAAACTCGGTCATCCGCGAGTACAAGCCTCAGTCGCCGTTGCTGCTGGATGAAGCGATAGACAATGCGCCACTCTTCTCGCCAGTCGTGAACGAGTTCAAGTTTGATAAAGCCCTGTTTGGCGAAGGCGTCGCGTGCATCGGAGAGTTCGTGTACGCGCTGACGTACAAAGCCAAACAGGTGCTCGTGCTCTCGCGAGCCACGTTGACGCTCATGAGCAGTCATCCCTTGGAGACCAAGACGGGCGAAGGCTGGGGCATGACCACGGACGGATTCCTTCTGATCGTCAGCGACGGATCCAACAAGATCCAGTTCTACGATCCGCAGCAGGAGTTCAAGCTCGTGCGCACGATCGATGTCACTCTGGACGGCAAGCCTGTGGTCTACGTGAACGAGCTCGAGTTCGTGAACGGAGAGATCCTGGCCAATGTCTGGTTCGAGAACTGCATTCTGCGCATTAACCCGGCCAATGGACACGTGCTGGAAGTGATCGACTTGCGATGGATGGCCAATATGGTCCCGAACGTGCGCAATATCCAAGACAAGCACTTGCGAAAGAATGCTGTGATGAATGGCATCGCTTACAACCCAGCGAACAGGCATTTGTATCTCACGGGCAAGCTCTGGGACTCCATTTTTGAGGTTGAGTTCTCCTATTTGAGACGCTTCCACGCCAGCCAACGACATGTGGGCCATCAATATGGGTCCTTGAGAGCTCAAAAGTAATTCCATAGATGCTGAATAAATAGTGGAGCTTTCCAATACCATACCGACACTCTTGGCGTTTCCCTATCGTGTTGGAAGCGAGCCTCCTCTTCTAGACTCGTCTTCTATGCCGGCTTCGATCGCAGAGAGATCGCATGATACGTTCTATCACAGAGAATCGCAAGCAAATGTGAGCCACCTACCAGCCAGCCGCATAAGTGAGATGAAAGCAATTAAAACCTTGAACGTGATAGAGTTGGTTGCGTACGGTGACTGACGGCCTTTCCGGGATCGTGGCACAAATTCATTTGCTGATATGGAGTCAAACCCCCGCTCCGGAGACTTGGTTCCCCTCCGTTCGTGACCGCGATCAAATTGCAGAAAGTAGCTGTCGTCCTCGCCATGTTCCTCCTCATCGTCACTATTAGAGCTGCAACTGTCTTCTTGCAGTGTGAGCTCATGGATTGTGAGAGCCTGTTCGTCGAGCTGTTTCTTCAGTTTAACCTTCTCCAATTGAACTGCTTTGATCTCCATCATCAGTTGCTTGGTCTGCTGCTCGTATTCTTTCTGCCATGCTTCCTTTTCACGATAATGCTGTTCGTTTAGATGGTCCAATTCGCTTCGCAACTGTTCGCACTCATGCTGAAAAACCGCGTCGTGTTTGGACTGGAATACCTCAGAAGAAAGACCTTCAGAATCGCCACTTAAAGATGGCCGTATAGGGGAACTGTTTGAGTCGCCATTCGACGTTACGGCGGGCTTCACTGGAGATATGTACACGTGGTTTATCTTGGCGCTTAGCAAATCGTCTATTGTGTGAGCTTGTTCCTATTGTGACAACCAATAAATGCGTCAAGAGTGACTCAGTTCCGTAACCGCAGCGTTCGTACCTCAATGAGCAAGTTGGCGCTCAATTGGGTAGCGACAATTTCATTCCAGTGCTTCGCCTTGGCCGTCTTTAGTGTCTCGTACTGCGCAATGCTATCTTGATACCGCTGAACCAGCTCGCTTTTATCTCGAGCTAATTTGTCTTTGTCCGCTTGCACTTGACCTTTTGTGGCTTCGATGGCTTTAATTCGCAGCTCCATTTGATCCATCTAGTAGGCAAACGCGTTGTAAGCATAACGGCCGTCATCATTTCAAAACATTCCTGACCGTTCACCTCATCGTGATGTTTAGCTTCCAGCTCTTGGAGCTTCTTGCTCTGATCCGAAGTCTTCATTAAAATATGAATCAGTGTCAGTCAAAGGGTCTTTGAACAACTAAGTATCAGGCACGAGCACTTACCACTGCCGTAAGATTGGACAGATTGTCCATCAGGTCCTGCGTGCTCTTCTTGTACGTCTCCACGCTTTGCGCTTCTACCTCACATCTCTTCTCGGCCTCCGAAGCCTTTTGCTCTGCTTTCTTCAGCATCGAGACCAGTTTCTCCTCTTTGGCCTGCAGTTCTTCGTACTCTTCGCACACGACTTTCTGGTGCTTCTGCAGCTGCTCTTTCTCGCTGATCGTGATTTGAAATTGCCGTGATATTTCCATGTACTTGGTGTTGATCTGCTGGAATCGGTCCCATCGCTCCAGCTCCATTTCTTTCTCGATCTTCAGCCGTGTTTGCTCCCGCACAGCCTCCATCTTGACGTCTTCCTCTTCCTGCCTCAGCTCGGGCGTCTTGAGGCATTGATTGCAGGTCACGCTCATTTTCTTCTGCTTCTTCTCCAACTCCCAGTGTTGTTGATCCTTTTCCTTCATGGCCTGCTCGTGTCTTGCTTTCATCTGCCGTACAGTCTGGTACATGCGCTCGTTCTGCTCCAGCACGCAATGGCGCGTGCGATAGAGACCCTGGTAGTCTTCCTGCAGCATCAGCATCTGCTCCTTGGTATGCTGATGGCTCAACAGCACTTCTCGCCACTTGTCCTTCATGCTGCGGATCATCATCGCGTGGTCGGCCTTGTTCTCGCTCTTTGTCTTGAGCGCTTCCTGCAGCGCCGTGGACAGATCGGCGACCTTGCGCTTGACCTGCATGCACTCGCTCACGACCTTTTCCTTGATCTGGAACGAGGATTGTTCGCGGTACCGAGCCTCCTGCAGCTCCTTTTCGAGCATCTGCATCCGGACTTTGCTCTTGGCGGCCTCTTGTGTCAACGGCAGCTTGGTGTTGTACCATTCCTTGCGCTCGAACTCCAGCTTGCACCGCAGCTGGTCCACTCGCGCCCGTAGCGCCTTGCGCTCCTCGTGCGAGACGTTCACATTGCTAGCCGCTTCTTTCGTGACCAGCGCCAGCGTTTCCTCGTGCTTCTTCTCGATCGTGCGTAGCGTTTCCTGTAGCTGCGAGAGCTTCTCCTGGTCCTCCTGGTGCTGGTCCAGCGCTGTCTCCAGCAGCGAGCTCGTGTGCGAGAACTGCTGCTGGAACTTGGTGCTCTGCCTCTCGCTGGAGGCCAGTGCTGACTGCAGGGAGGCAATCTCCTTCTTTAGCTGGACAGCGTGGGCGCTGGCGAGCGCAGAGGCCTTGGCGGCCGCGGTGTCTTTCTTCACGAGCTGCTGCCGCAGACTCTCGAGATCGCGGAGGAATGCGCGTCGCTCCTACGAGACGCAGACGCATTGAGCCTGATTATACGTTGACGCAGGAATTGAAATATAGAGCTTATACCTTCTCAAAACAGCGCTGCGCGTCCTTCATGGACAGCGTCGACGTCATGTCGAGCACCGCTTCAGCTGCTGCCAACTTGCGCTTTTTCGATCTCACTTGGACGTGTGTAGCTTAACGACCTTTATCAATTGATACAAAGTCTATATTAATAATCCTATATTCATTTTATTATAGTGTTGAAACTGTGATATATAGTATAATCATGAAAACTGATACGAATCTCCTCCCGATGCAGGTCGTTTCGAAACGGCGCGGCCACGCTAAATGCAGTCCAGGTCGCTGTCTTGGTCCATGAATATGAATGCCACTAACAAGCAGCAGTAGTAGCAGGCGGGCGGGACTCTGCCTTCTATCTCCCTCTTCTTCGTCTCATGGTGTCGGCTGAGACCGATTCGATGACTCGACTCGACTTCTGATTCGCCAGTAAGTTTGACAAGTGTCACAGTCGCCGGACGCCATGAGCAGGACCACCAAGCTGACGCTGCGCCAAGTGCAGATCATCCACCGCCATGGCGACCGCACGCCGCTGTACAACGTCTTCCGAGGCGCAGGGAAGCAGGAGCAGCAGGAGGTGCACAGCTGGAGCCCCATGCTGCCCGCGCCAGCGCAACTGGCGGCGCTGAAAGAGCGCTTCTCGGTGCTCAAGGCGGCCGAGGCCGGCCAAGACACGACATACCAGACGCGGCCGTTCGGATTCCTCACGGACAAGGGCATCCAGCAGCTGCTGACTCGTGGCCAGGGGATGGTAATGCTCTGTAGATCTTCATCATGGCCAGGAGGTTGCTGACTCGGGAACTCTGGTTAAATGCAGCGAGTCATCTGCGATCCGCTGGGCTTCGAGCGAATGAAGAGCTCGGATATCCAGATCTTCAGCAACTCGTACAAGCGGACGCAGCTGAGTGTTCAGGCGCTGCTCACGACGCTGCTGCCGTCAGAGCTCTCGCATCTCGCACCGCGAGTCGACGTGCTTCCGTCCGACAAGGACATGATCAACAGTATACGCTTGCTCTGAAGCCCGCCTTCGTCTACTGCTGTTGCTAAGTGCTCTCTGTGTGTAGCGACGGCAGCATATCCTGAGATCGGCGTCCAGCAGCTGCGCATGGGGAAGGAGGACGAAGAGCTCGTGGAGCGAGAGCACCAACTGGCTGCGTGCCAAGCCGAGTTGCGGCGACTAATGCCCATGTTCAGCCACGGCGTGCCCTTCACGTGGCTCGCGGCCGCAGACCACTTTGTCTGCCGCGATGCGCACCAGATCCCGCTCATCCCAGGCTCGGAAGAGCTTGCGCAGACGGCCGTGCAGCATCTGAGCTACCGCTTCCAGAAGTTCTATACGAACCCAGTGATCTTGAGCCTCGTGGCTGGGCGCATGATGCGCAACGTTCTGCAGGAGGTATATAATGTTTTGACCAACGCTCCATGGATGCTTACCATTGCCGTGCTTTGTTAGATGCAACGCGCCATGACAGGCCACGAAGAGCAGAAGAAGCTGGTCGTGTACAGCGGCCACGACATCTCGGTGCTGTCCGTGCTGCGCACGGTCGGCGCATCGATCGTCGATGAGGACGCGTGGTGGCCAGACTATTCCACTGCGATCACTCTGGAGCTGCTGGAGGACCAAGAACTCAAGCAGTGGTTCGTGCGCGTGCGGCTGGACGGGAAGCCAATGCAATCGACCTTATCCAAGACCTCGCTGATTGCGATCGACTCGTTCGGCGAGTTCGTCTCGGACCGCATCAGTGGAGCGCCGAAAACCAAGCTATAGAAGGACAAGTAGCAGCAGCAGATAGAGTGGAGATATGCACATGATAGACGCCGTGTTCCCGAGTTACTATCTCTGTCTATGCAAGCGCTTCAGCCACTTGCAGCGCGCGCTTGTATCGTCGGCGAGCAAGTTTGGTCTCTAGGTCCTGCTCCTCCGCGTCGTCCTCGCCCTTCTCAGGCACGCCCTTGTCAATGACCTCATGCGCAGAGTCCAGCACACGCTACACATCGCGTTTTGATTCGATCAGTCGCCATTCACCACAGTCCCATGAAGCAGCAGAACGACTCACCTTTCTTGCCACGCCCTGGATGCCCGCAATATACTCGAGCGTGATCGCGAACGTGGACTTGGGCACCACGTCAGCCTCGTACATCCACTGCAGGATCCACTGCTGCTTCATTTTCTACTCGCAGTGACAGTCGCCAACATGATCCCCATTCGCACACAGTCATAGAGCTACCATGCTTACCTTGAACTTCCAGGGCATTTCGTCCGCAGCCTTGGGCTCATTGCGCGTCTGCCACTGTTCCAGGTAGTACTTGGCGGACTGGATCATCTCGGGCGATCGGTCCGACTTGCCGCCAACCTCCTTGGTCTCGGCAGGCGCTGTGCGCGTGCGCTTCTTCTTGGCCACCGCCGGGGCGCCATTCTTGGCCAGCTTGTCGCCATCCTCGTTGAACTTGACGTGGGTCTTGGCGGCGTCGCCGGCCTTGAGCTTGGCCTTTTCCTTCCCGCGCTGCTTCTTGGACAGCTTGGCGGCTCCCATGACGTCTCGCTCCAACCAAAAGGAAGTTGCTCTTCCCGATTTGCAGGCCAGTGCACCAAATGGGGTGTCACTACACTAATTAGCGAAATTAAGGTGGGCCACACATCACGTTTTGAAGTGGTACTGTACCACTTTACGGTATGACGGATCGCGCGTTGATTGGCGATGCGAATCAATCATCACGCTCACGACTTTACTGCCATCATTCACTCGACGCATTTCTTGGCTCTTGACTGTATTCCCATCACAGTCCGGTGGAAGCCATCGGCCGCGTCCTTGCATTGGGGCGGCTTGCGGCTGTTCCAGAGCCGCAGATCAGGGCCTCCAAGGGCGCGAGGGAGTTTACACAAGCGCGCCAACTGCCGAGGGCTTTACCTGAAGGAGTCGAATAGACCACGCTGATTGGTGGATCTTGCGAATCAACGCATCTGATTGGCGGATTCAATTAGCACCTTTCGTATACAAGGCGGTCCTGTAAAACCGCCCATGGTTCGATTTTCCCGGCAAAAACGCTCATGGAGGTTTGTCACAGCATGGCGTCAATCAGCAGCAGATCAGTTCGGCTCTTGCCCGTCAAGACGCAATGTGTCAGCATCTCAAGCGCACGAGGAGCCCCTCGAGCGAAATGGTGCGCTCCAGCAAGACGCGTCGAGCCGTGGCGCAGTCGCCCTCGGGCGTTGAGCAGCTGGAGCAGCACGACGACGACGAGCTGGCCACGCCCACGCACCGAGATGAGATGGTGGCGGCCATTCTGACCATTGCGTCTGCGCTGGGACTGACAAAGGATACTCTCCACATCTGCGTGGATCTGCTGGATCGGTACATGCAGCAGCAGCCGCTGCGATGCTCACAACTGGAGCCAGTCAGCATCGCGTGCCTGTGGATCGCTGTCAAGTTCATGGAGACGCCCACGACCATGGCCACCAAGTCCATCAAGTGCATCCTCAAGCGACGGAGGCATTCCGGCAATGTAAGTCACCAGCCTACACGTAGTCTCTGGCTCACGAGCTTGTAGTCTGACTGTTCTTGATTGATGCAGTGGACCTGGAACGAGATCATCGCGCTGGAGTCGACCATCTTGCAGAAGCTCAACTTCCGCATCATGGCGTCGAGTGTGCTGCGCCTGGTGCAGCAGCGGATCCACAAAGCCAAGGACACGCTGGCGCCGCACAAGGTCCAGTTGGCCTACTACTTCGCTGACCTGTGTCTGCTGAAGTCGCGCATGCGTCAGTACCCCAATGAGCTGGTGGCCGAAGCGATCTGGTACATTATCTCAGAGCACCGCATCAACGAGGTGCAGAAGCCGCTGCTGGCGCCGGTCGTGATCCTCTTCCTCGCGCACCGCGATAACATTGACCCGAACCACGCGGTGCACCGCACGTGGTTTGCGCTACGGTGCCAGTACGGCCCGTTCCTGCAGGCGCCCTGGAGGCTGCCGTACGACCCGGACTGCATCTGCCGCGTGTGCCAGAATGTGCAGCAGACCATGGCCGAGAACGACGCCACCCCTGTACACTAACTACTACTAGAAGCCCTGATAGAATAGATCCTAATGTAACATGAATGTATCTGTAGAATGAAAATGGCTTTTGAAACTGTAGGAATAATTGCGAACGGAGCGCCAGGAAAGCAATGTTCCCAATTGACTTGCTGCGAGCATGAATGCTTCTATGTGGCCTCCTGGGCATTTCGTGGCCGCTTGATGGAATCCCAATGAAGTATCGCATTATTTCTTCTCTTTGCTATGAACTCTTCCTCTCTCTCGACTTAAAGCAGATGCGACTTGCGCAGGTCCTGGTACTTCTTGTAGCCTCCAAGAATGATGCCAGCCAGCACGAGCACGAGCACGAAGAACGGGGTCTTCCATCCGGACGACTTCTCTGCAGACAGCTTGACCGTCTCCACGAGCTTCTCCTCCACCTGGTCGCGAATGGCCGCGGCCGTGCCTTCCACGCGCTCGTAGACCTTGCCGTTCGCCCAGAGCTCGAGTTCTTCGATGCGCTTCGAGTCCGCCTGCTCCTGCTCACGAAGCTTCTTGATCGTGTTGGCTGTGTTCTCCTGAAGAGCTACAATCATCAAGGCATACCCGTCAGTCTGGACCCAAGAGTACGTGTCTAACAATGCAAAACGTACCAGTGAACTGGTGCTCAAAGTCCTCAATCAACTGCTCGTACTTGCGCTTGAGCACTTGGATCTTAGCTGCATTGTCGCCGCTCATGAGCCCTTCCTGAAGCTCGCGGTTGTTGGCGTTCTTGACCAGTTCGTCCTTCTCCCCATGCGCCGTGTCGACCGCATCGCTGTGGAGCAGCAACGCATTAGTACCGCGTCACAACGGTATTCACACTAGACAGCAAGACGTACTCAAAGACGCTCAGTCCGATGACGTCGTGGTTATCCGCGAGACCGCCGGTCGAAGCCGTGATGCCAATGGTAGCGTCGTCGATCCAGTTCACGGGCAAGTTGAGCTGCTTGGTGTAACAGCTCTGCCACTCGCCCGTGTTCTTGGCGTCGATCGAGATCCAAACGGTGTTGTCCTTGAACTGGATCTTGGCGCGCGACATGTTCTGCGAGGCGCTGAAGCCCGCGTTCTTTTCGTGGTAGCGGATGCCGGGTGAGTCGCAGCCTTCCTTCTTGGCCGAGTTCATCTGGTCCAGCGTGCGCGTGCCGTCGTTCTCCAAGAACGTCACATCCTTGTGGCCGCCGGCGTGCTCCGTGTTCACGAACGTGTCGAAGAGCAGGCCGAAGCCTGTGTATTCGCCCGTGAAGCCGTGGTTGTCGCCGTTCACGTGGCGTGCTTCCTTGGTGATCCAGAGCGCGAGGCCGTCGCCAAACCAGGTCGCGGCCTGGCCGCTAATGCGGAACGTGAATACCAGCGAGAACTCGCGGCGGCCGATCTTCTCCGTGCTCCAGATGTTGCCGCGCTTGCTCTGGCGGTCGGGCGTGAGCCGCGCAAAGTGGCGGTTGACCGCCGTGGAGCCGCCATAGGTCCACTTGGCGCCGACCTGGCGCTCGCCCTCGGCCGAGATGAGCTCGAAGGGCTTCTGGAAGGACAGGTCCGGCAGCGGCGCGGCCTGCGCCAGTGGCTGCAGGTCCAGCAGCGCCGCGCACAGCGCGCTGGCCAACAGGCAGAGCGTTCGTCCGATGCGCATTTCTAGGCCGATCTACTTGATAATGAGGGTGACGTGGAAACACCAGAGCAGGCTGGAGCAGGCACAGTGGTTGCTCCCACAAAGTACGAATTCCATTCGGACAGGATGGGGCAGCTCTAATCAGAATCTGATACGAGACGTCAGCCACAAAGTCCTGCGTGGTGCGTGAGGATGATGGTGACCTGATTCTCCCATCCATCGGCTCTGGGCTTGACGCGGCATTGGCCATTTGGCCATTTGGCCACGTAGCGGTGGGGCGATTCCTGTAAAGTACGAGAGTTTAGCAGAGAAATGGAGCGGAAAGAGTGAATGCGGTCTGTAAATTGATCTGTTTACGATAAATTGATGGGTTCTAAAGGCGGAGCATGTCGCTGATGGACGGAGAGCGCTGGCGGAGCGACGTGTGGCGAGGGGAGCTCGTGAGGCTCTTTTGAACAGTCGCCAGCACTTCCTGGTCCGCGTAGGTGGACACGAGCTTGTACACTTCTTCGGCCAGTTCGTGGCGCTGCTGGCGGATCGCAGCGACCTGGTCCGCGTGCGTGGCCAGGTTGAACAGGAACAGCACGTTCTCCACGATCGGACGGCTCTCTTCCAGCACGCGGATGTGCGAGTAGAGGAACACGGGCAGCCCGACAGCCAGAGCGTAGGCGTAGAAGGAGCCCACAAAGTACCAGGTCAGGCAAATCAACACAAGCCAGTGCATCGGCACGATCACTCTGTAGAAGCAGCAACGCAAGGTGAGCATCTTACGACAGATCTGGACAGAGAAGACAGGACGTACCCTGCAGCGAAGATCTTGAACATCGACTTGGACTCGACGTATCCAGCCGCGTTGTTGAGCTTCGGAGCTGCAAACGACAGGTAAGTCAAGCGCGTTCTCAACTAATGAGACGAGAAACAATGCGTTCTTACCGATCAGATAGTACGGGAAGTTGAGCAGCAAACCAGGCGTGGCGAGCGGCAGAAGCACGAACAGGTACATGAACCGGTCCAAAAACATCTGGAAGAGCGAGTCCTTGGGCATGGGCAGCAGGATATCGCCGTCCTTGATGCGCAGCCGCTCCAGATCGTCGGTGTACTTCTGCACCTTGTCTTGCACGGCCTTGATCTCGTTGCTCTGGGTATCGTTCTCGGGCTCGCTCTCGAGCACCTTGATGATCTGGCGCGTGAGTCGCACTTCCTGCGTCGGATCCACGGTGGCCTGTGTGTTGAGGAACAGACGACGCATGGCGCGCGCGATGTGGATCGTCTTGAACTCGGCCGCGTTGAGCGTGAGCTCGTGCATGCGCTCCTCCAGCCTCTGCGTTAGCTGCTTCACTTGGCTGTACTCGTTCTGCGAGAAAGCGTCCGTGTTCACGTCCGAGGGCGAAACGATGATCGGCGTACCGAATTCCAGCATCACCTGGCTGTAATCACACACACAAGCGCATCAGCATGGCCCACACTCGAATGCCCACGCACCCATCGCTGCGTCGTACCTGCGGAAGTGGTCCTTGTTAAAGTAGTTCAGGCCCACAGGAATGATCGGGATCGACTGGTTGTACTGCTTGACGAAGCCCGTGGCCACGCGAGCGACGCCCGTGCGCAGCTTGAGCATCTTGGGCGCCGTGTAGGACGTTCCCTCGGGGAACAGCAGCATGACGTTGCCGTGGCCGAGCACCTTCCACGTGCTCTCAAACATCTTGCGGTTGGCTTCCGCGATCTCCTCGGGCGTCTTGTCCGAGTCCACATCGGCCAGCGCGGCGTCGGCCTTGCGCGGGCGGAACACGGGCACGGAGCCGAGCCCCGAGAGGATGAGTGCGGCGATCTTGTTCTGGAAGAGCGAGCCCTTGGCCCAGACATACGGGTTGCGGCCGCGCGCCGCGCATTCCGTGATGACCAGGAACGGGTCCACCATCATGTTGGGGTGGTTGGGGCATAGAATCACAGGGCCTGCAGCAACGCAAGAGAGAGAGAGGTTCGTGAGTGGGTCGATGTCGCATACTCGCGTGTGTCGTCTCATGGGCATTCCTTCCTACCTTCGCGCGGCAGGTTGTTCACGCCGTGGACCACGATCTTCTTGAAGTAGATGTGCAGTAGAAGCCGCAGGAAGCGCGCCACGATGGTGTAGGCCTGCGTGCAGAGCACGGCGAGCGCCAGCAGCGTCCAGAGCATCCAGGACAGCATGAGACCTTGGCGGGTTGTTGGCGAATGGAGTGGGGAGGGATGAGATCGGAGGTGTAGGTTGGACTTTGAGTGGCTGCCTGTTTGTTCTTTGCTTCTGATGACACCAGCGCCTGAGTTAAACCTCCGTCAGCCCCCAGTTCAACCTTATCATAACCTGTCTAAACCGATCCAATCTTGGCTCATGCAGGGCTAGGGCGTGACGCAGTTGCGCCGGCTTGTGGCGAAAAATCCACCTCATCTCACAGAACACGCACAGTGAAATCCCTCTTTAAAGCGATAGAGGTAGGATGACGGGTATTTGAGACAGAGGATAGGGCTGGTTCCTGCATGTGGTGAGTTTGTGACACAAGTCACAAACTAGTACACCTCTGGCACATGATTGGTACTGTACCAATACGAAAGGATTGGAGGAAGATGAACAAACACCACTCTTCTCTATGTGACGCTCTCTATGCGATGACATCTGCCTGGACATGCGCGTTACAGCTCTATGGTTCTGTGAAATCTCAGCGCATTGGGTACAGTACAGTGATGAGCTGCACACAAGCGAAGGAATACAGTACGGAAGTGGAGCCACGAAGGTCCACGTGCTCATTTCAGAAGCAAACGTATAGTATCGGATGGGCCTTCAAGTAAAGTGAGTTGCTCAGGACAAAACTTATCGTGCCCGCATCACTCCAAGTACAGTAGTCGGTCCAACATTTGTTTAGCAAAGCAAATCAATCACGAGATTAGATCAAGCCAGAACGAGAACAAGCTGCTAACACGGCAGTAACAACGTGCATGCGGTCCCCACGAAAAAACTCGTTCATTTCAACGCGATTTCACAGGTGTGTTGTCGTGCGACGTTTGCAGCTTTTACATTTTTTCAAAGAATACAGGCTATTTTGACACACTAGCGTTTGGATACTAAATTTTCTGAATTCCAAGTGCCTCGATCCCCTAGCCCGTCCCCAATAACTCCTTTTGTTAACTTTCCTTTGGTGCTTTACAAAGATCGTTCTGAACTTTTAGCTCATGGAAGGAGACTAAGCGTTTGACTTGGTCCACACGCTAATCGCCAGTCATATCCTCAGAAACCAAGCGCACTTATTCCTGCTCGACTCTCCTCTGAGCAATCCAGTGTGTGCTGCTGCGCTCTATACATGTTGCTGTTTCTGTATGCAGTAGCTGCTGCTGTTGTCAATGAGGTCCGCAACAGCCGACAGCCGCAAGTCACGGAGGTCAACAATCACACGATGTTGGATAAAAATCACTAAAACCCCTGGCTCTGCATCCCTGCGACAGACGGGCAGTCCCACCTTCCTCAACAAAGTTCACTATAGAGTGCATACAAACGCCCATATCTTTTCTTCCTGGATATTCGTGGGTTTCACGGGCCGGGTCTCGTTTCGTCCGCCCTGACGCCACATGATCAAGCGCACAAAAGAGACCGCTGGTGAGTGTTTTGCGGCCCCTTGCGGCCGTCAGGCGATTCAGTTCGGAATCGGCAGACAACTGACGCACGCCATCGGCCAGTTTAGTTCGTCCCCACCGCATTTCCTAACGGTGCCCCACTTTTCGTCTCACGAAAAGTACCATCTCTGCTAAGTTAACCACAACGACATCATGGCGGTCGTCGAGGGCTCGTGGACCAGCGGCGTGCAGGTGTTCATCCCGGCCGCGCTGAATCGGCCGACGCACACGCTGTACAGCATCTGCATGGCCGTGCAGCCCACGGCGCAGGAGTGGACGGTGAACCGCCGCTACTCGCAGTTCCTGACGCTCAAGAAGGACGTGCTCAAGATGCTCACCCATTCGCGCGCCGATGGCCAGTGCCCCGGCTGCTCGTCCTTCGGGCTCGTGCTGCAAAAGTTCCCGTTCCCGCAGAAGTCGCTCATGCGCACCAACTCGGTCGTGCGGCGCCGCGTGAGCTCGCTGCAGGACTTCCTCAAGCTACTGGTCGAGCGCGTGTACAACGATCTGCCCAAGTGCGCCTACTGCGGCGACAAGGTCAAGAAGATTCTGCATCCGTTCTTGATCCGCGGCGCGCAGCCGCTAAACGGCTCGATCATCTCCAAGATCCAGACCTCCCTCTCGCTCGACTCGTTCGCAGCCATCCGCCGCTCGCAGATCGCGCTGCACATGTCCAAGCGCATCCCCGATGAGCCCTCGGCGCTGAGCCGATCCAAGCGCGTCTCGGACGAGTCGCCGTTCAACAGATCCAAGCGCGTGCCCGATGAGTCACCACTGAGCAGATCCAAGCGCGTGCCCGACGAGTCGCGCAATTTTGAAAGCTCGTATGCGTCGACTGAGAGCTCCAACCCGTCATCCATGGGCGTGGAGAGCCCCAGCAACTCTAAGGAGCGCCGCATGAGCGACGCCAGCAGCGAAGACGACGGCTACGGCTACCACAATACGCAGTACGGCGACGAGCGGTGCCACGATCCCAAGGTCCCACTGGCCGAGGCCATGAAGCAAGTCGTGCTGCCCGCCGGCGTGCGCGGCACGTGCGAAGAGATCATCGTGCGGCTGAGTAGCATGTGGGCGGCCTACGACATTGATGAAGCCCTGGCGTCGCTCGGCCCGGACCAGCGGCCGACGATCCGCAAGACCGAGTGCGCGCCCGTGTCGGAGGACGAGCTGTCCGACAACGAGGTGTCTCTGTAGCGAGAGAGAGGAAGAGAGGGATCCCACGGCCGTCGACGGCACCGGGAGAGGTAAATTAATAGCGCCAAGCTGGCACTTGTTGTCGTCCACGTTCACGATGGGAACCAAATTTTAAACCCACCACCAGACTAAAACAACGTCATTTACTATTGAAGCAGTGGCGTCTCTGCTGTCTACGCTGTGGCTTACTTCTTGTCCGGGTCCGAGATGCCCGTGGCCACCACGGACACGCGCACCTTGCCGTTCATGGACTCGTCAAACGTCGAGCCAAAGATGATGTTGGCGTGCGGATCCTCCAGCTCCTGGGTGATGCGCTCGCCGGCCTCGTCGACCTCGAACAGCGTGAGGTCGGCCCCGCCCGTGATGTTGACGATCATGCCCTTGGCGTCCTGCAATTACGAGAGGGTGGTGTCAGCTACTGCCGTCCACGACCGCGACAGGTTTTGCATGGGATAGCGAACCTTGATGGAGATATCGCCAAGGAGTGGGTTGGCCAGAGCGTCCTCAGCAGCGCGCAAAGCACTATCGTTGCAGAAATGAGCGATCAGTTCAAACGGTTGTGGTCTCACAAGCGCATGCATGCAACGTACCGGTTCTCGCCTTCGGCTTCGCCGCTTCCCATCATGGCGTTGCCCATGTTGGACATCACCTACAAAGAGACCAATTGCGTAAGACCACGTCCGCTTGAGTGAGGATACTGACATCTGGACCACACCGATTGGACGTCCGCAAAGTCGAGATTGATCAGACCAGGCATGACCATGAGGTCCGAGATGTTGCGAACGCCGTCAAGCAGCACATCGTCAGCCAGCCTGCGTAGTAGATAACACCGCAATGGAGTCAACAGCGAGTCAGCGATAGATATAACGGGATACCACGTACTTGAATGCGTCCATGAGCGACGTCTTTTCATTCGACATGTTGAACAAGTTCTGGTTCGGGATCACGATCATGGTGTCGACACTCTGCTTGAGCTCCGCCAGGCCCTGCTCGGCCAGCTTCGACCGGTTGTTTCCCTCAAATCGGAACGGCTACGAGAGAGAGAAGTCAATTTGTAGTGTACAGCGGGCAGCATGAAGGCAGTGTGACTGCCTACCTTGGTCACGACAGCGACGGTGAGAATACCGGCGTCCATCGCAGCCTGCGCGATGACGGGGGCCGCGCCAGTACCAGTGCCGCCGCCCATACCAGCAGTGACGAACATCTAAAGCCACGATTCGATCAGTTCGATCATCAGACTCGCCGTTCCATGAGTCACTACGAACCATGTTAGCGCCTTGCACGCGCTCGAGAATCTCGTCAATGGCAGCTTCAGCGGCATCGCGGCCGACCTCCGGGTTGGCTCCACAGCCTAGACCACCCGTGAGCTCAGGACCCATCTGCACTCGGTTCTCCGTGAGCGTCGTGCGCAAGTGCTGCGCGTCCGTGTTGCAGACTAGGAACTCCACGCCCTGCAAACCCCGCGCGATCATGTTGTTCACTAATAGAGTTAGCATCCAGCCCAGTCAGTGAAGCTGCCACCATTGCGCAGCACACAGGAGAAGTAGCCACGTACCTGCATTGCCGCCAGCGCCGCCGACGCCGACCACCACGATCTTTGGCGCAAACGAAGACAGATCGTTGGCCGCATTGGACTGCGGCAGCCACAACGGCTGCGTGGACGACACGGACGGAGGGACCAGATGCTCCGGCGTGGGGATGCTAGACACAGCCGCCGTTGGTGAGGCTTCCAGCACCTCTTCGGCCACAGCGCTCTCGACCGCAGTCTTCTCCTTGCGCGACTTGTTAAAGCCCTGGATAGGAAAAGGATCAGGACGCCAGGCAAAACGTGAGGCTACGGAGGTCCGGTCACGCGCTGGAAGATCGAGGTACGCACCATGCGCAGGGCCGCAGCCGCTGCGTCCGTGGCCTCAGTGGAAAGCGATCGGCCCACGACCTGCGCAGCCCGGTGGCCGTGCAGCAGCTTGGCCGTGGTTGCGCGCATGTGCTGCAGGAAGACCATTTGTGTCCGGCGGTTCAATGATTCACTGATACGCATGCTGCATTGGATAGTTAAAACCTCACTCGGACTGGCGATACGATTCGAGGTTTATCGATAGTCCCATCAAGGTCACTAATGTCATTGGTTCGATTCATACATATTATTCGCTTGTTTCGATGGCCTGTTGCTCCTGTCGCTGCTGCTGCTGCTGCTTTCGCAGCTCGTCAACATTGGCTTTGATATAGAGCTTGAGCTCAGTCTCGCTGAGGTCGCACTGGATGCCGTAATTGCGTAGCACCCACATGGAAAAGGCATCGACGTCCGTACAAAGCAATCGACCAGTGTCAGCCCAGATGACCACGTCACAGATCACCAGATTGTTGGACATGGGGATGGCAAACCTACGGATGCAAGAAGTATTAACAAGCAATCGCTACGCGAATGTAATCAGAATCATACCCGTGGATTCGCATTAACTCAGTGGCAGCAGGTGGCCATTTCTCATTCCGATACGCTGCTTTAGAGACGCTGAAGCTTGGCAGAGTCACACAAAGGATGTCTGCGCAAGAGCGAAAGCGTGTCACAATTTGAGAGTAAATGAATCAACATATTGCAGGCCATCACACCTAGAAGCCGCTCGCATATGGCGTACTCTTCGCTCGTCACTTTGCCTGCCAGGTGGTAGTGCACCATGCTGCTTGTTGGGAGATCGATTTTGTTTTGCATTCACTCGATGACGAATCTAAATATATAAATACAAGTCGATCTTATCAGGATGAGGATTGAAAATAAATCACATAAACCACATAAAAATGTTGGAAGAGATTGCATATTCCTTAGATATTATAGTCCCTTGCTTTGATTTTCATGAATAAATCGAAAATGTTACGCCTAAAAACGTGAAGCCAATATCGGACGTCCCATCCTTCACTCGCTGTGGGCATCGATGTGTCGCTTCAGCCACATCGTTCGTGTCTCGCCGTCCTTCATAGCGCTGAATATCGCGGCCTTCTTCTCGTCCAGCATCACATCAAACGCAGTAGCCATGTCCTCCTTTGACAAAACGCCCGAGTAGGCGCCTTCCAGGATGACGATCGCCTTGGACGCCACGGAGACACCAGCGTTCGCCTGCTTGGCTTCGAGCGCCTTGGTTATGGCAGCGATAGCCTTGGAGAACTGCTCGTTTTCGGTAATTGATCTCATTGGATCGGCAGACACGAGGCGCACCTGGGCGGCGTCTCGCTGAACACCGCTTGCCTGCCAGGCAAACACGGAGGACGAATTTTCCATGTCGTTGGCCACATCCGTCTCGATGATTGCTCGGTTTGGCGCAACGCTGCCGTCTCTCTCGCTGGCAGGAGCGTCACTCAAGAGCTCACTCAATAGCGCATAAGCCGAAAGCGGGTGGTTGCGAAATTCGCGAGCCTGTGGTGTGTGCTGCAAACAAACGAAAAAATGATAAAATTAATTTTCAAGTTCCATGAAAAGTTATTCCAAAATAAAAAAAAGCGTCGTACCTTCAAGTAGGCTTCCCAAGTTTCAGGCGAAGCAGTCGGAACGCTGCGCTCGTTGTCCCATTCAAAGTCTGCGTGTTCGCGCATGTTCTGAACGATCGAGAACTTTTTCTTGAGCTGAATAAATTTTGAGAAAAATATCGCGATATATGAAAATCACGAGTCAGATATCGCAACAAGGTCAAGTGGCTACATTTCCATACCTGCTGGAAGCGGGTCTTGAGCTGGATGACCGTGAACTTGGTCGTGAACTTCAGGTTGAAGCAGTTGGTGATCTGGAGCCAGGCCTCCTTCTTGAAGCGGAACTCTCCCCGCTTGCCGGCACCCACCTGGTACAGCAGCAGCTGGATCAGGTAGACGTCGCGAGCTTCACTCCAAGAGGCGCGAGACGGCGAGGCGTGTGCGGCAGCTGTTAAAGGCCCGCGCACATCGGCCATAGCTCCAACGCCGATAGACAACACGCTCTTGGCGATGTCACTCTCCGGGTGCGTTTCCTTCACTCGCTTTGGCGCTCGCTCCTCCTGGGTCTCCGGCGCCGGGTGCGGGCGCAACAACGGAAGCTGCGGGCGGGCGAGCAGCGTCTCGGCCTCCTTGTCAACGTTGACTTCGATCATGGGCTTGGGTGCATGCGGAGACGGTCCAGCCAGCGGCGGCGAGCTGCCGCCGTTGATCATGCGACACAGATCATGCAGCTTTTCGTACTGCGACAGCGTCTTGGTGCGGAAGTCCTTGGCGTGTGGCGTGTGCTGCGAAACGTTCCGTGTGTGAGCGCGAGCAGCAAGCAATCGATTCACGAGGCAGGCGCTCTGCGTACCTTCAGATACGCCTCCCAGACATCGCTCGGCGCTGTGGGCAGCAGCCGCTCGCTGTCCCAGCCAAAGTCCTCGTGCTCAATGAGCTTCTGGAACGTAAAGTAGCTCTTCTTGAGCTGCACACACACACACACGAGAGATTCAGCCCAGCAGATCCGTTACGGGTGGGTCACTGCGCTTCACTCGCGCCCGCACCTGCTGGAAGCGCGACTTGATCTGCGTCAGGTTCGAGTTGGCGTCGAAGCGGCGATTGAAGCTCGTCATGATCTCGTTCCAGGACTCCTTGGAGAAGCGCGAGTCCGCGAAGCGGCCGGCGTTGACCTGAGCCAGCAGCAGCTGGATCAGGTAGTCGTCCTTCTCGTCCGTCCATGCGGCGCGAGTGAACACTTTGAGGCCAACGGGCGTCCGGCGCGAGACCACCATTATATTGGCGATATTTTTTCTTTTTCGTGTTTCGCGAAACTCAAAATACGTTGCGTAGAGGGGGGGCGGAGAGCGGCTGGAGAGCAGGAGAGGAGCGGTAGGGGGAGTTGTTAGGTAAACTGGGGAAAATGCGCGGCAAAAAATTGGAATTACCCCTGTCTAAAGCGATCAGACTCGGCCAATCGGCAACGGCGGATATGGCAACATACTTTAATCCAGTCACTTTTTATGGCATCACGATTCGCTTCGAATTTTTTGAAAAAGAGCGAGCTTTATGGCCAGTGCAAATCGAATAAAAAAAGCTTCCATCGTGCACTTTTTGCAAAATCCAACCCAACAAAAATGGAGAACCCAATAGAAAACCAACCCAACTGGTGTTCGATTTACAGTGTCGTCGCTATTTTTCCTCCACGTCATCCAGCAGCTCGCGAGCCAAACGTCGCGCTTTGGCTTCGGCGCCCACGCGTTTGGACTTCTGGTTCTCCGTCTTGTTCATACCGCGGAACTTCTGCTTGTCACTGGCCGACATCATGTGCGGATTGCGACAGCCCTTGCCGCCCTCCCAGTGCGTCGTCTTGTTGGTCTTGCGCCCCACTTCGTTGCCGCACGAGCAGACCTTGACGGACGCGCTTTGCTCCTTGGAGCACAGGCCGCAGATCATGCGGCTGGCGATCTTGCCCAGATTGGCCTCGGCGCAGTCGCTGGCGTCGTGGCACACATCGCAGGCGAACGCCTTGCCACAGCACTGGAAGCGGAACCACCGGAACGAGTGCTTGTAGTGCTCGCACACGCCGTTGCGAGGCAGCGGCTGCCCGATAACAAAGGTCTCGATCACCGTCTTCTTGGTCTTGGATGACTTGACCGGTACAGTCGACGCGCTGCCGTCTCTGGTGGTTGCGACTTGGCCACCGATGTACCGCTTGGTCATGATGGCGAGCTTGGTGTGGCACGTAAAGCAGCTCTGCTCTGCGCGTCGCCCAGACACCACCTGCGGCAGCAGCACTTCGGCTCCGCACTCGAGACAGGTCGCCAGCAGGTCGCTAGGTAGCACATCCACCACCGTGCTGTTTTCCGTATCCACGTAGGCGACCACGTTGCTGTGCGCGTGGGCAAATGTCGGGCGAAGCAGAACTGCGTGCAGCACACTGCAGCGTGGACACCACTGCTGAATGCGAGGGTCACTGAGAGACAGCCGGGCATCGAACTTGAGAGGGCAGTTTGCGCACTGCAGTTGGCAGATCAGTCGTTGGGGGATCAGAGTGCCTGTCTGGTACAGGAACAGTTCCTCCAGACGGATCTGCGCGCCATGAGTCGCTGGTTCCGTCTCGACAGCGGCAACGCGCTGATGCTCCGGGATGATTCGTGGATCTCTCGCATCTGCTGATGCTTCATCGACTTCAGTGGCTGGAGCGGCACTGGAATGAGCAGGTGTATCAGCAGGACCAGCCTCATCTGATGGCTGCTGCTCGGTGTTCGCACGAAGCTGCTCAGCTCGTACGAGTTTGGACAAGTACTTGAATCGGTCGATGCATTCATTGAGCGACTTGCTTCCGACAGCAGCGGCGATGTTTCTCCAGCGCGTTCTCGTGTCCTCCTTCGTGCCATTGCTGACAGTTGGATACCTTTTCAGAGCAAGGTCCAGTGCGATCTGCTGGATTTCGGACCACTCGTCGCTTGGCGGAGACGGCTCGCTGGGAGGCGACAGCTTTCTAGGGGGAGAGGGCACTGGTGATTCCGCTGGAGCCGTCGGCGGCTTTACCTCTTCTTCCACGGGAGGCGCTTCTTTCGTGGGAGAAGCTGGCTCTGTGACGATGACGTTTGATTTTTGAAGATCGATCACTTCCACAGACGCAGACACGGGCATTGGAAGCACGGCAACGACTCCTTTCACGCTGCTGTAGTCCGTGCTCTTCTTGACAACAGGTGTGGGCTTTTGTGCAGGCTGCTTGCCACCATGCGAGAACTTGCAAGCGTCGCCGTCTTTGCAATCGCCCTTGGCGTAAAATTTGCACCGTTTCTTCTGCTTCTTGCGCGTATCCTCAACAGCAACAGGCTTGCTCTGCTCACTCGCACGGACTTCTGCTGATGCGTTTGCCTTTGTCTTACTGCTTGATTTCTTCTTCCTCTTGTCTGCAGCTGCGGCTGCTTGTACGTTATCCCCAGCATCCACAACCGATGCCTCTTCATTCTTGGGCTTCTTCTGTCGTCGGTTCTTGCTTTTAGTGAGCTTTGCGTCTCCTTCGGCCACAATTACCACAGCTCCTTCGCCTTGAGACGCAGCAGTTTGCGTGGGTTGCTTGTTTCTTCGAGGTGCCTCTTTGCTCGTGCTCTCACTCCTACCGTTTGCGTCGTCTTCTATCTTCTCTTCAGTCTCTTGGCTGTTCGAAGGCTTCTTTGCTGCTGCCTTCTTCTCATGCGAGAATGGGCACTGGTTGCCGCTCTTGCAATGCCCTCGTCCGAAGAAGCGGCATCGAACCTTCTTGGTCTTCTTGGCATCAACCGTCGGCGTTGCTTGCACCTCGGTCGCATCTTCTGGCATCGCATCCACAGCACTCTCGATGGCGGCCTCCCGCACACCCTGCTCAACGATGTCGATCGCCTGCGCTGCAATGTTCGTTGCGCTCTGTTCTTCATTGCTGAGAATCGCGATCCGGTAGAAGTTGTTATCCAGCCACGTCAGGAGCTTGCGCAGGCAGTACGTGCCCGTCAACTCATCTGCACGAGCGGCAATCGCATCGCCCAGTCGCGTCAATTGCTGCACATCTAGACGGCTCTGCCAGGCCGGGAACGCAAAGCGAGGCGGCTCTGCCGGATACACATTGGGCAGCGACACGTGCAGCTCACTGTCGCCGCGATAGGTCTGCGCCAGATCCGGATCCGAGAGGCTGATGAAGCAGCGCCAATGCTGCGTGCCATCCGCGCCTTCCTGCATCTGCTGCGCGTGGTAGCGGCGCTGGATGGCCAGCCATTCCTGCTCCGCCGGGCTGCTGGGCTGCGTCACTTGTATCTGCCCATTCGAGTCGCTCATGGCAGATTGAACAATGATGTGTCTCAATGGGTTTGCAGGTTGTCCCGCAATGTGGCTTCTGATTGGCTAGTATATGCAGATAGCCAACCGCGCAAATCAAGCTAACCAAACATGTTTTCAGCCAATGGTGATGAACCTGGGTTTCGTACCTAGAACCGGATCGAACCTTCTGGGAAACATCGGATCGGTCATTTCCCTTGATCTGGAACTACCATTCCTAATATACCTTGAATTGTAATCAATACCTTTTTTGCAAAACCAGGTAAAAACCACCCAAAATAGATTTAGTGCTTCGTGCCACATAAGATTAGGATCACATAAGATTAGGATATGCCCATCTTCCAAACGCACCGATTGGAAGCCATCGCAATTGAAGCCCCTGGAGTTCAAGGTGCCAGTCATATCTCAAGAATGGCGCAGAAGAAGCTGCTGGTGCTGGGCGGTGCTGGGGCGCTGGGCCGAGGCGTGGTCTCTCGCTTCGCGCAGGCCTCCTGGAAAGCGCTGTCCGTGGACTTTGCGTACGTGCTAGCGCTGGCTATGAAGCATTAAGAGCGCATTTCGTGGGATGACGATCGTGGAAATGTGCGATGCAGACCCAATGAAGGCCGCGGCGTCGACTCGTTCGTGTTTGACAAAGCCAGCGGCAGCTCTCTGAGCGAAGCCAGTCGCGTACTGGAGCATGTGACCAAGACGTATGTTGCGAAGGTTTGCAATGGGCTTTGACTCCATAGGCTGATTGCGGTTCATGTCGATTCAGATACGGCAAGCTGGATGCAGTCGTGTGCACTGCTGGCGGATGGGCAGGTGCGTCTAGTAGAACTGCTACGATCACCATGAGCGAGCAATGCTCATGCCACCATGGCTATTAATCTACAGGTGGGAGCATCAAGGACACCGATACACTGACCAACTTGGCGCAAATGCACTCAATGAACACCGAATCAGCTGTCCTGGGTACGCCGGGCTGGTAGTTGAAACCACGGCCACCGGCTAACAGATTGACGCTTGTTTTGCTGAAGCTGCGCATCTGGCAAGTCACCTGCTGAATCCCGGCGGTCTGCTCGTCCTCACTGGTGCCGCTGCATCCTTGAAAGGTAATCCTGCGCTCATGACCTCATGCTAATATCTGAGAACTAATGGATTGGTGATGCTCTAGCGACTCCTGGTATGGTGTCGTACGGAATCAGCAAGGCGGCCACGAACCACCTCATTGCCAGCACCATGTACGTTCACATTTGCACTATGGACATCAGACGTAGCTGCTTTCTGTTTACATATATATGCTCCTACACACAGCGACGCGCTTCCAAAGGATGCAGCAGTCCTTGGTGTTCTACCTATCACCATTGATACGCCCATGAACCGCAAATACATGGGCGATGCTGACTTTTCTTCCTGGACAAAGGTGCGTGCGGTCTTAAATACATGATCATCAACCACCAAACGGCACCGACTCATAAGGCTCCTACAAACTTACAGGTCGAAAGCATCGCTGATAAGATCTTGGAGTGGTCCGAGGCTGCACCATCAACGCGCCCGCCAACGGGTCATTTAATCACTGTTGCCACGGAAAACAACGCCAACTCCTGGGAAGATAGCGGGAACCCTTTCCTGTAAAGCCTACGGCAGGTCCTGTTGTGTGTTGCAGTTCCCCTTAACATGAATACATGGATACAAAAGGGCAAAGCGGCATATCTGTGCCTGTTGTTATTTCTTGTCTTTGGTGGGCATGCCTTAAGTGGCCACGCTGGTATTTCCATTCAGATTCTTTCGGAAGTGATCGCAAAAAGCGCCAAGTACTCGGCGGAATTTGCGTGGGTTGTCAATGCATTCAGACTTGGAGATCGTGCTCGCAAATTCGCCACGAGCACGATCGGAAACGTGGGATCCCAGAAAACCATTGTCTTGAAGCAGGCGACTGATAAGTTCTTCACTGCGGCTACGGCCAAAGTATGTCCAGCACGAACGGACTACCTCTGAGATCCGCTCGAGCACATTTGGAGGCATCGCACCGCCAGCCGCATTGAATAGAGCGACAATCAGGTGGTACTGCATGTCCTTATCAAAGAATAGCGTCCGAATCAACTCGTGAAGCATGATTTTGCCTTGCCATTCGACAGATTTAAGCAGGGCAGCAGGCGTACGCAGGACTTCTCCATACCAATAGCCAATTTGCGACAGAAAGTCAAGTGTCGCGATGCCAAGCTCTGGTGTTTGAGACTTCAGAGTATGCAGGACAAGCGCTAGCAGCGACTCCAATTGGTTTGATTGAACTAAGATCAATGGGCGATGCGAACCGCAACTACCGACTAGATCCAGCAGTGAAATAATCATGGCAGCGTTTTCATCCACATTTCCTGTTGCAGCCACTTTGCTCAACGCACTTTCGACGACAATCACGATCACGCGAGTCAAGCTCGCTATCGATGCGTCGTCCTCTCCCGCGCACGCAATAATACTCTTGATCACTTTCATTAAGTTGCCATTGTGGCTCCGAGTGAATTGTTCCAAAAGATGCGGCATGATTACTGCCGCGAATTCGAGAGCTTGCATTCGAATGGACGCGAATAAACCAACTAACATTGAGCAAAATTGCTCCATGACATCATCGTTTGCGCTAAAGGTTTGGAGGATCGGATCAAGTACATCCCAACGAGTTTGCAGAACGCATAGCAAAGGATGGGGGATCTCTTGATCAATTTGCGGGGGAATCTTTGTCGCGAGAACGTGTAAGTGATCGAAAAACTCGACTAAAAACTCGACCATGTCATCATCATCCGGAGTAACTTGAGTGAATTTAGCTGACATGTCTTCGAACATAATGGCGCAGAGCTGATCAATCACCGGAAAGGCTTCTTTGTAAGAAACGGTTGCTACAACATTGGAAATCGAGACCACGATCAGTTTGAGACTATTTCCAGCGAGGCGGGCTTCTTTCGTGCCGGCCAATGAACGATTCAATCGATATAAATGAAGCATGGAGTCGATCCATCGCTGATTGAAAAAATGAGCACCGCATCGCGTCGTTAGCTTCATGAGCGATACAGACCCAACGTGATCCTCCTGACCTCGCATTTTGAATGGAAACACTGCATGGTCTTCACTGTGCTCAAAGCTTTGAGACAAAATCGGAAAGGCGAAGAGATCTAAGAAGCGCGGATTTCGAGCAAACCACTGGCCTGAAACACCCAAGAACACGGCAATAGTGCGCAAAAGCGCACGATGCGTTGGTTCCTTGCGAGATAAGCAATCGAACAGCCTTGGAATTATCGATGTATCTTCCTCTCGAATCGACTTGGACAACGCACTTAAAGCATGAACATATACCTCTGTTCGCTTCCACCACTACACACAAGGTATTCATCATTAGTGACTAATCACCGCATCAACCACAGCTCACAAGAAAATTACCGTCTCAGAAAGCTGTCCCGCATCAGCTTGCTCATACTGTTGGAAAATAACATGAACAGCATCCACAACAAACTTATCCTCGCTCGCTGCATTGACTGTTGCAAGGGACCGAAATACCGCGCGCACGTCATTTCGGTACATTGCGAAACGCTCTTTCGCACTTGCCGAAAACAGTTCAAATCCTTCGGGGTATTCCGTTCGCTCGACCAGAATGCTCAACAAACGCGAGATAAAAGCTTCAAAATCCTGCATCCTTCGCTCGTTTTTACCCGAAATGTAGGATCGAAAATCGATCCAGAACTCCATGGTTTCGTTTGAGATATCGAGATCGTTGAGCGCTGTGAAATACAAGATCGTCTCCAAAAAGTCGTACACCAAGGATCCAGGTTGCAGGTCCAGCGTATAGTCCACGAAGTACATGATGAAAGACTGGCCACACTCGGCAATCGCGGTCGCAGTACCAGGAACGCAGAACTTCAAGTCATCCGGAGCTGCCATGATATGCTTTCCCAGGACCACAAAGTTCTTCATCACTAATTCCATGAGCGGAACGTGCGCATCGTTCTTGCACGCACGCACAACTTCTCGAATTAACAAGAGTGCGTCCTTTGAGCACGAAGCCACCATAGTTTCTTGGAATGCGCGATCAAGGAACCCGGACTCCATAATCAGAGCTGGAGGGACATTGCCGTACTCGATCCAACTCGAGCAGCACTTCAACAGCAATCCACGCAAACGCGCTTGGCTTTCATGGGCGTCGATAGCAAGTGCGAGTGATGGGAGCACCGTTTGCACAACATATGGAGCAGAGTGCTGCACCATGACCTCGCACTGCGCCCGCTTGATCTTGGTAAACTTGACGCGCTTATTCTGGACTTCTTCCGGGATCACTTTCAAGGTCAACAGGACCGCAAAGTTCGTGACGTTCGAGGTCAGAAGACCGTCGCTCACGGGCTGGTTCTGGTTGTTCACAAGCCACTCCACCGCTGCCACGAGCATCGCCTCCGAGTGCTGCTCATGGAAGCGAAGCAGGATCACCGCGACCGTGAGCGCCAGATGCGTTTGCACGTTGACCAGTTCCAGTGTCGCGTTCGGCCCTGTGAGCACGTTCCAGACTTCCTGGCACACGATACCGAACTCCTTCGTGATGAGCTCGTGCTGCTGCCGCTCGGCCTCACTCCAACTGGCGATATCTTCGAGCTTGGACTTGCGCACGTACGAGTAGACTGAGAAGTAGATGGTTGAAGCTGCGAACGCGCGCTCGCTCTTCAGCTGCGCGTTGCCGTTCTCCACGATAGGCGCCTGCAGCAGTCGCAGTGCCGTGCCGATGGCCTCGGGAGACCGCTGGAACTGCTGGAGCACCGAGTCCGCACGCCGACGCACGCGCGGAGAGGTCAACGGACTGTGCAGCTGGTGCAGCGCCTCCGCCACGACCGAGACGTCCATGGGATCCAGTATTACAGACGACGAAGCTGGTGGAAGGACCGAGTGCTGGCAGGCTGGCTGGAGCGTGAGGCCGATGGAGCGAGAATGGAGGGCGTCTGGCAGCTCTTGCTCCTTCCTGGATTAGCTGCTTTCCCCTTTCCTGAGCTAAAAACGGCACCACGACACGGTTAATTATTAACCTTCAACGTGCGTATCGACTCGGCCAGCGGCAGTAGCTAACGACTCGACTTATCCGGTTCTAAAGAAAGATGTTGTCGTTAGAAAAAGTTCAGATATGATCGGTTTAGACAGGGAGCCTTCTCCTCGCGTCGCCTCCCCTCAGTGCCCAAGAATCCGAAAACGACCGCAGGAGAAGGGATGACGTGGCTCAAACTGCTGGCGGCCGCCGGCCTGCTGGCCTCGCACGCGCTCGTGGCGGACGCCGCCTTCTACGTGCCGGGCGTGGCGCCCACGTCCTGGGCCGAGGGCGAGACCGTGCTGCTCAATGTGAACAAGATCACGTCCACCAAGACGCTCGTGCCCTACGAGTACTACTACCTGCCGTTCTGCAAGCCCATGAAGACCAACGAGCAGCGCGAGAACCTGGGCGAGATCATGGCCGGCGACGCTATCATGGACTCGCTCTACGTCATGCACATGGAGAAGGACGCGCGCTGCCAGGTGCTGTGCGAGCCGCGCAAGTACACGGCCGCCGAGGCCAACAAGTTCATCGACATGATCAAGGACGAGTACTACGTGCAATGGGTCGTGGACAACCTGCCTGTGCTCTACCGCGACCCGGCCGACACGCAGACCGGCACCTTCAAGCGCGGCTTCCCGGTGGGCGAGGTGGACGAGAAGGGCAACTACTTGCTGTACAACCACGTGCGCATCATCATCTCGGTCAACAGCGATCCGTACGCACAGGAGGACGGCAGTGCCGCCAAGTGGCGCATCGTGGGCTTCGAGGTCGTGCCCACGTCCATCCAGCACACGTACAAGGACGAGAAGTTGGAGGCCGGCAGTGAGCTCAACTCGGACACGTGCGGCAAGTTCGTGAACATCGAGGAGGCGTCGCAGGGCAACTACCAGTACCTGAACCCCACGGGCGAGACCACGGTGCTGTACACGTACGACGTGCAGTACGTCAAGTCGGACATCAAGTGGGAGGAGCGCTGGGACCGCATCATCAGTAGCAAGAGCTCGAACGACCAGATCCACTGGTTCTCCATTATCAACTCGCTCATGATCGTGCTCTTCCTCACAGGTATGATCGCCATGATCATGCTGCGCACGCTGCACCGCGATATCGCGCGCTACAATGAAGTGCAGACGGCAGAAGAGGCCCAAGAGGAAAGCGGATGGAAGCTCGTGCACGGCGACGTCTTCCGCCCGCCGCAGTTCTCGCCCATGCTTTTCTCGGTCTTTGTGGGCACGGGTGTCCAGGTCTGCTGCATGAGCGCGACCACGATGGTGATCGCGCTGCTGGGTCTGCTGTCGCCGGCCAACCGCGGCTCGCTCTTGACCACGCTGCTGCTGCTGTTCGTGTTCATGGGCAGCTTTGCGGGCTACTACTCGTCGCGCACGTACAAGATGTTCAGTGGCAAGGACTGGAAGGTGAACACCATCCTCACGGCCGTGGTCTACCCGGGCTTCCTCTTCTCGATGTTCTTCCTGCTGAACCTGTTCCTCTGGGGTAAGGCCTCGTCGCAGGCCGTGCCATTTGGCACGCTGTTTGCGCTGCTGGTACTCTGGTTCGGCATCTCGGTGCCTCTGGTTTTCCTCGGCAGCTACTTTGGCTTCAAGGCTGATGTGATTGAGCACCCCACCCGCACGAACCAGATCGCTCGCCAGATCCCGGAGCAAGTGTGGTACCTGTCGTCGCCCTTCAGCATCCTCGTGGGTGGCATTCTGCCCTTTGGCGCCGTCTTCATCGAGCTGTTCTTCATCATGTCGGCCCTGTGGCTGCACCAGATCTATTACGTGTTCGGCTTTTTATTCATTGTGCTGCTCATCCTGGTGGCCACATGCGCCGAAGTGACGGTCGTGATGTGCTACTTTCAGCTGTGTGCGGAAGACGGTCGCTGGTGGTGGCGCTCTTTCCTGACCTCGGGCTCGGCTGCGATCTATCTGTTTCTGTACTCGTTCCTGTACTTCTTCACGAAGCTCAACATCACGGCGTTCGTCTCGGGTCTGCTCTACTTCGGCTACATGACCATGATCTCCGTCACGTTCTTCTTCCTCACGGGCACCATTGGCTACTTCGCGTGCTTCTGGTTCACACGAAAGATTTACAGCTCCATCAAGATCGATTAGAAAGGCAAGGAGAAGACGAAGCAGTTGTGTTCTACAGCGAAAATCATCTTAGCAAGCTTTATGGAGCTCGACTGCGGGAAAGAACTGCATTTGAGCGTGCGACTTGTTCTGCGTGGAATAGGCTAATGCATAGGATGAATCGTAGCTTCGTGTGCATGCTGTTCACTCGAATTCACTCGCACTTGTACTCTCAATATGGATCCTTCCTGTTGTTGCTCAACTGCCTCACAGCAAGTCTAGAACGTTCGCCACTCGCGCAGCCACTTGGACTCGTGCATAAATACCTCTGCTTTGTCTTGCCAGCCATGGACGTCATCGATCGTCAGCGGGTGTTCGCACTTGGTATCGATAGCTTTGACGATCAAATCGGCCGGAGTGAGCAGAAGATCTGCTGGAGTTCCCAGTTTCTGAAGCTCCAGCAACTGAACCACACCCTCACTACCCACGATCTCCTGCATCATGTCATTCACCTCGTCCAGACGAACCTGATTGATTTCAGAGCGAGTATTGCATTAATGAGCGGCACTCCTGGGCCCCATGCAGCTCCAAAATATCTGCACGTACCTCATCAATGATACGCTCGAGCGTGGCCTTGAGCTCTTCGTTCGGTGTACTGACTAGTAGCTTCAGCAACCCAGAAGCAGATGCATCGGCAAGATTCTTCCTCGTGAACACGCGTGCTCTTTGAAGCAGTTTGCCAACTTTGGTTCCGGCAACTTGATCAATCTCATCATCGACATCGTCACAACTGCCAGAGCGATTCACGTTTGCCAGCTACAAAGAAATATGCCCAATGGTGAATACGAAACAGCCATAGAACCCCCAGTACGACGTTGTTGGCAAACGTACCTTTGCGCATGTCCAATAGGTGGCATCCACATCAGCGCCAGCTACTTCCTCGATGGTCAAAATGCGGCTCTTGCCGCATTCATCGCAGTAGACAGTCGTGGCTTCTTCAACGACTTGTTCCGAATCTGTTGCTTCGTTATGATCCATCAACTCTTGCTTGAATGTCTCCACAACATCCGCACTTTGAGCACTGATTTCAAATCTCGCTTGCGCTGCTCTGGCCATGGCCTCTCGAGCAGATTCCACCTGGGTGACCGCAGAGACCACCCTCGTCTCAATAGCCTTGGCTTTCTTGGTAATTTTCTTTTCATCCTCGTCCAGATCAGCATCTTCATCCTGGTTCTGGTTCTTGTCTGGGACGACACCAAACTTCTTCCATCGCTTCCAATGCTCTTCGTTTGCCTACTCAAACGCCACAGGCTCGAATGAGTTCGTGCCCAGTGACCACCAGTCTACTCTCAGTTCACGAACCTTGGCTTCCTGCGCTTTCCTCGACAAAGCGCTGTGGTTCATACGCAAGCACGTCGAACACGTTAAACACACTGCACCCTTTACACACGACACGGCAACCCAGCTTACCGAGTGCGAATGTTCAGGAAGGACCAGTCTAGATCAGGTAAGAGATCAGCGAGCCCAGCTTCAATGGCTCCATTGTAAAGCCTTGCAAGGTTCCAGAAGACTCTGTTTCATCACAAGCGTCCGTTAGACTGCCGCCTTTTACAAATAGATGAGATCGATTTACCTTGGGGAGCATTGTGCCATGTTAAATGGCTTGAGCATTTCACGGCCAGTCTCTCCACCTGAGAGCACGACATACTTCAGGGTCGCTTGTAACTCGACCGGCCGCAGCAATTCCACCGTTTCTTCTTTCCACTTGCGAACCCCTTCCTGGAACTTGACGCGCATCTCTGCAGGTCCAAGGCCGTCACGACTGGCGCGCTGTACCGTGTTGATGGGGATAATCTCGAACTTCTTCGAGAGCGCGGCCTTCAGCCTTGCGTTTGCCAATACGATCTGGTACTGGTAGTCCACTGCCTTGCGCGTAGCGGATCGGAAAAACTTGTCTGTTCGATTATTGGCGTTGCCGCTCACGGCTTCCACGAGTCTCGACCCGATCTCTTCCTCCGACGTCAAGTTCAGCGCACGGATGCGTCGGTACTTGCGTGGCTGCTCGACTTGTGCGTCCTCTGCCGGTTCATCCACGTCATCATCAGGCTCATCTGTCAACCGGTGTCCTTCGCCAGGAATCTTGCGCTTGCTAGCTGCTGGTGCACGAGCGCCGCCTGCTCTGCCGCTGGATCCGTGCAACGAATGGATGCCGCTCTTCTTGGGCGGCGGCGGTTTGGCCGCAGCAGGTGATTTCTTTGGCGCTCGCTTGCTAGCAGCAGCAGGCTGCTTGGTCCGCGATTTGGCTTGCTTGTTGGCCCCAGAGGCATCGACCGACGTCGCGACCACCACTGTATCATTGGCCGAGAAGTAGCTCTTCACCAGATCGTCCTTCTCGTACACGATCATGCGCGGCGGGAATCCACATCGAACTATGGCAGAGAGCGTCAATACCCATGACGATAATACAGAGCCAGCGCAACGATACGCACATGTGAGGTCGTGCTCATCGCCCACGAGTCCCAGTTTGCGAGCGGCCAGATCTGCAGTTGAATCGCCTGTCATTAGAACCAACACACACTGGGGACGGGAATAAGAGTGCTCTCTCTCTCTCTTACCACAGAACTCGCTGAGCTCTGCATCTGGACTGATCTCCAGCGTCGCGGCCGCGCCGGCGGGGCCTCTGACTCGGAAGCTCCACATGCCAGTTGCAACTGGCAAATCGAAAGATGAGCCAATCCTGATTTCATGTGGCACGAAACACTAACTTTGGATGTTGTATATGTGGTGCACACTATTTAACGAGGCACCGAGAAGCGCAGCCACATCAAGTAAAAAGCTGAGGACGATGGCGGACTGGACGGCCGAGGAGGAGGAGTTCGGTATGAGCAAGACCGCGGCGCGTGAGGCCGACCCGATGGAGCAGGAGAAGAGCAAGAGCGCCGTGCAGGACCACCCGGATTTCGCGTTCCTGGACACATACACACTCGAGAGCGACAGGCAGCTGAACCCGCTGCCGGCCTGGCTCGCGGCGCTTCCGGTGGACAAGGATATCCGCAAGTGGACGATCCTGGAGGTGCAGATGCGGCCCGACCGGTCGTGGGAGATCATCAAGGAGCTACTGGCGACCCTGTGCATCAGCAAGGGGCTCGTGGTGACCCAGGAGACTGCGTCCAGCGTGCTGTTCCGCCACAAGACCACGAACGAAAGCGTGGCGCACGGCATGGCGCAGATGGCCACGTACCAGAACGTGTTCGTGCGCATTGGCGTGCTGCCATCCAAGCTGCGCGTGATGCACATCTGCTACATGGTCTCGGACGAGAACACGCTGATCGGCGGTCTGACGCTGCCGAGCCATCGCGTCACGCGGGCCCAAGTGGACCAGAGCAAGCCGTTGGTGTACGCGCTGGACCAGCTCCTGGGCGCCATGCAGTCGACCATTGTCAGCCAATTCCTCTCAGTGAGCGCTCTGTTCATGGCCACGCCGGAGAACTCGATGGATGCAGGTACAGCGGAGCGTCTGGGGCATTGGATGGTCCATTCACGATCTAACGTGTGTGCTGCTGTCAGGCCCAGAGAAGCCAGAGCTGGATCCAGAGTACGTCAAGGACGTGAAGAGGATATTCGCTAGGTACGACAACAAGCTGAGTGCTTGAAATCGGTTTGAATGTTGATGTTGTTGCAATCACAGTGAGATGAAGACCAACATGAGAGATCTGAGCATCCCGTTGGAGGAGTACGCCTACCAGCAGGAGTTTGCCTGTGCTCTGCTGCTGGGGCTGCTGGAGCCTCGTCTCAAGAAGTACGGCGTCAAACTGATGGAGATTACTGCAGCGGACAATGAACAAGGGGCTGATGCGACAGCAGTAGCTGAGGCAACTGCAGCACTTACGCTGGAAGACAAAGCGCAAGCCCCGACTGAAGAGCCTCCATCTATGGAAGCCTCTGTATCAGCTACTGACACAGCTACACCCACAAAGATCGATAAATGCTACGGTGAAATCATTACGGAGATGGTCCACGCACTCTGGAAACAGCTCAAGGAGGAGTGCGAGTCCAAAGTTCAGGAGAAGATCAAGGAGAAGAAGCAGCAGGTGTCGGCTCGCGTGCAATCGGTCCAGCAGCTTCGCACGCGCGCGATCAAGACCTTGATGGATGTGTACGTGTTTGCTGTCAGCCCCATGCTATGCGAATGGAGTTGGATCTTTAACTATTCGTTTGCTGCAGCGATGGGGCCGAAATATCTTCCTTAATGACCACGTCGCCTGGCGATCGGTACGAAATACCATTGCTGAGCATTAACTGACGTATTGTCACATGCTGACACCGTTTGAACGATAGAAACAACGTCCTCCTGTACGAGGTCTCGTGTGTCGTCAACACCATACCAGTCAAGCTTCATGTGACTTATGGGTGCGTCGCCAATGGCCTAGACACAACAGGAGAGAGAGAGTTCACTGACTGTGCTCTCGTGACAGCGCGTTGATTTATCGCACAATGGTGCCGTTCTTCGCCACCACGACCGTGGTTCCGTTCGCTGATATCCTCAATGTGGTGCAAACGACCTCTCTCGGCATCCGCGTGCTGTTCGTGGACTTGGCTCCTGAGCGTCACGCACGGGGCTTGACTGTCGCCATGGGCCTTGAAGTGGATCTGCTGCATCAGCTGTTCCTGGAGGTAGTAGGCTGTTGAGTCCATTCAACTGTCTCTGGATTGAGCAGGAAGACTGATGATGATGGATGACTGTGTACATGTAGCTGCTATCCATGCACAAGCAAGACGATGACCCGAATGCGCCGCCGTCAGCGCCAACGGAGGAGGAAGACCTCGTGGCGCTCAAGACGCTGCTAGGCCAAGAAGATGAGGAAGAGAAGGAAGACTCGGCTTAACAAGTTGAGAGGCCTGCTGTCCTTTCCTGCTCTGTGCATTTAGCTGTTTTATAATTTAATGTCTTGAGTGCCATGACATTCTCTCTCTGTGACGTGTCTTCCTCTACTCAAAGGTGACGGACATGGGCGAGTCGCAGCTGAGAGGTGGGGCTGAGGGCAAGTACTCGTACGCAGGAGGTGATCGCTCGTAGGCCGGCGGTTGCTCATAATCCGGTGGCCCCAGCAGAGGCTGCTCCATGTCACTTACGAGCAGCGCGGCACCAGGAACGCGAGCCATGTGCTGGTTCTTCTGGTCCTGGCGACTGCGACGACATGCGCGGCAGAAGCGGCAGCAGAGATACGACCCGCTCAGGAACAACGCCACAGCCACGATGAGAACCAGATCCAGCGTCTGCGCCTGGCGCAGCTGCAGCGTGTGCACGTCCGCCGGCTGCTGTTGCAGGAGCTCTTCCCATACCATGATCTTCGTTCTCTTGCTTCAAATGACATACCACAGTATCTGATTTGTTAAATAGCATGTATCCGACATCTTAACAGTAGTTGAAGCTACGTTATGGTATCTGTTTAGAGAGGGAGGCTATTTCAGCCCATCTCCATTGCTGGTGGGACGACGGACGTACCTCCAAGCAGCCCTCCGGTCTCTCTGAACAACCCCAGAGAAGCAGCATGGCGTCCGGAGGCGTTCTGGCAGGCATCGACATTGGCGGATCGAGCGTCAAGGTCGGCCTGGTGCATTCAGCGGACGGGAGCGTGGTGGCGCGAGTGCAGCACCCGATCACGGACCACGACCCCAAGGCCATCGTCGAACTGGCCAGCGCGGCGCTGGAGACGCTGTTGGCCACTGTACGTACCATGAACACAGGTGCTGATGCAATAGTATTGCTGAATGCGTTGCACTGGTAGACATCGGAGACGCTGGAGGGCGTGGGCCTGTGCTGCCCAGGGAAGCTGCTGGAAGGCGGCGTAGTCCAGGGCGCTGCGAACTTTCCATCGTGGACGAACGTGCCTCTGCAGCAGTTGTTCAGCGACCGTCTGGGTCGGAAGGTGTGCTCTCGTATCTCTTTGCAATGGTGGCTTTGCTTAGTCCTCATCACCTCTCTTGGGCTCTCAGGTGGTGCTGTGCAATGACGCCGATGCCGCCATTTTGGCCGAGCGCTGGGTGGGCACAGCCAAAGGCGACGTCAAGAACTTCATCATGTTCAGTAAGCATTGCGCTTCATGCTCTGTGGTCTGAATGGATAGTTCTGAGTACGTATTTCGATAGCGCTGGGCACAGGAGTCGGCGTCGGATTGATTGTGGATGGCAGCCTGGTTCGTGGCGGTTCCAACACTATTGAAGGAGGCCACATGGTAAAAGACTTGTGTATATGCCATGAGTGATTTCGCTTGAAGGGGTCTTACCATTGGTGGTAATAGATTGTCGAGCGCAATGGCAGGCTCTGTGGCTGCACGCAGCGAGGCTGTCTGGAAGCCTACAGCTCGGCCGGAGCTCTCGTGACGGCAGCGCAGGAGCACATGTCTGCAGGTTGGTACTGAAGGCTGCCTCCTTTATCTACCAAATATTGTGGATAACTAAATCCACAATCTTGATGTGATGATTCAGGAGCCGACTCAACGCTGGCATCGTATTCGCAGGAAGATGTAAACGCTAAGCTTATTTTCCAACTCGCAGCTGAAGGAGATCAAATGTGCAGCCGCCTCATCGCAGAGGTGAATGATTTTATTCGTGAGGACCAACAACTGATGTATGTGATCATAGAAGCTTTTGTATTCTTCAATAGGCAGCCGACTATTTGGGTTTTGCCTGCGTGAGCTTCTGCAGGATTCTGGACCCTCAAGTATATATTATTGCTGCACTGTACTCATCATTTTCCCAGGTCTCACGCATCAATTCTGTTCAGATGATTGTGCTAGCGGGCGGCTTAGCCGAGGCCGGCGATGTGTTTATAGAGAAAGTGATCCAGTCCTTCAACAAGTACGCGTGGACCAAATTCGCTAATCCAGTACGCCCCCATGTTATTCACTTTGGAGTAAATTCTTTGGTGGTTATGAGTGATATTTTGTTGATGTGTAGGTCAAATTAGAGAAAGCAAGTGCAGGTTACGATTCAGGCATCATTGGTGCTGCCTCCGCCTACAAGAGTTGAGGGCGATCAAAACGCAAATAGCTTTGAAATTAGCAGCAAACGAACAGCCGCAGATGCCGAAAAGTGTCGCTAGCGATTTAATGAACACGAAAATCAGCACGATCAGTTTCAGTCGTCGGCAGCATTTGCTATCACTGACATCATTGAAACTTTCAGTTGAGCTACATGAATGCCATGGCTCTCAAAGCACTCACTTAAAACAGCTGAATGCTCAGAGTTTCACTGTGGAGCAAACATCTTTGTCTCTCAGCGATCTCAACTCCAAGTCTTCCTCCTCTTCTCCCTTTTCTTCTTCCTGGATTAGGTCTATCGATAATTCCGACGATATTGGTGAATCAAGGAGAAATGGACCCGCAGTACTATAAGGACGATGCCACTTTCAGGTTCCCAAACGAATACGAGTCAGAACATCCACGTGCTCACTGAAGTGCATGGGATACGTCTACGCAGATACGTCTCTTTCTATCGAGATATGTACAGTGTTATTGATAACTGACTAGCGTTTCAGATACATTCACTGCTGCTCAAAACAACATCCTATTCTGCTAAACGCTCCGCTATCTCCACCAAACGATCCGCCTCAAGCGAATCTATGTGCAACCTGCAAATAAGACGCACCAGATGGAATGATCCGATGGTGCATAGTATAAATCAATCTCTTTTGTTATGGTGTAGCAATGCGCAATAATGCTCAGACGACTTGCATTGGTGGCGAAATCTAACGTCCCGTGGCCAACAGTGATAACGAAAGAAATTCATTTGCTTGAATCAGCAAAGCTGGAGAACGCTTTTATGTCAGTCGAATCAGGTACCAAAGAGAAACAATTCAGTTTCAAGCTCAATCATTCATTCAGCGGCGTCAAGTACAATAGTGGGTGGGTGTCAGTTTTACGCATCACACGTGAAAGTAGCAAATACACCCCTAATATTGGAGCGTTCCGTACTTCCTTGAGAAAAACAGATCCATTTTTTCGGCCAGCGTCATATCTTCTGACCAAAAGTTATCAAAAGTAGGTTAATCCACTTGTTCCCAACTGCCATTATTCGAGCTAATCGGGCTTACAGACTAAGGCAGCGCTTGTACGGACGTTCTATCGAACGAAAACTCAACGGATGGCCATCCAGATCGCCAAATTTCGTTTGTAGATCGAAATTTGTGTCGGGGGCAAGTCTTGGACACCTGAACTTCCACCTTTCAAGCAAAACTATCCCTTGGAGCAAAACATGGCGCTCTTTCTCGTTCAATTTTCCAAAAAGACGATATTTGAGCAGCGATCGATCAAAAACCTTCAGGCAAAATTCATTGCTGCTCTTGTCGTAGATGAAGCTGACCTGATAGGTGTCGAACACGACCTTGAGTGGGTTGAACAGCAACAGCCCATTGTGATCCTTCAGGCTTTCAAAATTTGTTCAACCAGCACATGAAACGTTAAACACAAACAATAAATCACAAAAGTATATAAACGGCGCGTACCGATATCAGTAAGCACATATCTCGTTGAACGTGTCTCTGATCTCTGCTGCTGGGATCATTGCGCTATTGGTATTCATGAACGCTCGGATCTCATGAAGAATTATTCTTTGCGTTCGATTCGCAGTTGCTGTAGCCTTCAACCATCCAACTTCGTTTCGAGCTCGACAGTTCTGTACATGATTGGCAATCAAAGATATGTTGTTCTTCTCTATCCGTGGAAGAAGGCAGTCCAACAAGTGTTTTCTGTATGCAGCAACCGGACAGCTAGGTTTAATTTCAGTTGCGCTTCACGGTCAATGCTTCTTGACAGTTATCTATTGACAGTGTTATCTGCTGGCAGAAGACTTTCGTGCAACTACCATCGAGCTTGTAAGGCACATAAAATTATACGACGAGTCGCTGGACGACGAAGAGCTGGTGTGAGTCGGATAAATACTCCACAGTCCAAGATCTTGAGCTTCACCTTGCGCGGTGTGATTCAGGAAGTGTGCAATTGGCTCTGCTGTATTGTTCTCTTTGGTGCTTATTATTTCCTCTTTACTGTTGTCGTTGGTGAGTTGGCGTGCCTTCGAACGCGTCCAGCTACAATAGTACCTCCATAGACGCAGGCCCGCAGTCAGATGCATTGCCACTTTGAGAAGAACTCGTTGAATCATTGAGCTTGAAAAAAAGGTGGTAGATTGGTTCTCTTTGTTACCTGTTACGACTGATATAAAAGTATTCCCCACCTTTTCTTCTTGAAAGCAAGCTATTCACTGTCGCTATCGCTGCTGGCCTCGGGGCTTCCGTTTCCGTCCCCACCTTCCTTGGCAGCAGGAGGCGAAGGAGGAACCCCTTTCTCCTCATGAGCTTCCTCAGCACGAGGTGATGCGACTACATGTGACGCAGCCTTGTCGTCACTCGAGGACGACTTCTTGCTCGATCGTTGTCGCTTGTATTCTCGCACCAGCTCTTCGTCGTCCAGCGACTCATCGTACAGACCGCCGTACTCAAACATGACCGACTGACGACGCTCCGATTCCGCTTCGGAGTACTCACGGCGGTGCACAACCGCGCCACGGTGACGCTTGTCTTCTCCATTCAGCTGATACACAGGAAACCATACATGTTAAGCATTGTCGCTATACGATCAATCGGAGTGGACGGCGTACCTTTGTCTTCTTGAGCTGAATACGATGGGAAATATCGCTGTACGTGAACTGGCTTGACTCCGGATCAAACATGAACACACAGTGCTGCGCGTCTTCCTTTGGTTTCTACACTCATGGAAAAACCCAAAGAGCTCGTCAGATACTGAATCCGCAAATGCCCAATGACTGCAGCGACGTACAGCGCCAAGCGTTTCAATCGCCAGTTGGTATTCTCGGAAGTAGGAGAATTTCTCGCGCAGGTTTTCGTCCTGCTCCTTCTGCAAGCCAATTCGAATTGAGTGAATGAATAAACCTCCAGCATCAGAGCATCAGCAGTCGTGCGTACCTCCTCTTCATTGCTGGCGTTTGGCAGGAGAATAGAGCCCTGAATGTTCTCTCCGTGCGTTTTCTTGGAGACGCCGCACAGAAGCGCCCGGCTCTCGCGATCGAGAATGGTCTTGCTCTTGACATCGCTGGACGGTAGTACATCGTAGGACTAAGCCAAAAGCCGATTGTGAGTATGAAGGCAAGAAGACATACAAGCGGACTGCGAGCGGGGGTACGCACCAGGATCGCGTATTTGTTGGCAGCGAGGACTTGGTCTGGGAAGACGTCCCAGACCTTGGCGATCTTGAGGCTCTTCTTGAACGGATGCACCAGCGTCTTTGGGTTGTTGATGTCGCGGAACGAGGCCTCGGCGCGGTCTTCCAGCGAGATCTGCACGACCTCGGCCAGAGCGTTTTCTGTTCCTTCGCGGAGCGCACTCTGGATTTCGACTTCGCTCTTGAACTGTTGGCATACATTCATCATCAGTCTCTGGTGGCTCACCGCATAGACAAGCTAAGAGGTATCTCACCTTGTGTACAGCATCGTACAGATCGGTGCCGAGGTACTCGGTGCGGCGCAGCCACGAGACGCTCGGCCGGATCTTGGACTTGGTGCTCTTGGCGCTCTCTTCCTTCATCATCAGCGCCTGCTCGTCGCCAATCTCCAGCGGACCCGGATGCGCTGGCGCTGCAATGCAAAAGAGATGCGATGGTCAGTGTCTATAGGCATTTGCACACCTTCAATGAACAGCAGCGCACGGACCTTCGTACTTGGCGGGATCAATGAGGTCAATGTCCAGGCCCAGATTGGCGTCCTCGTGGATCTCGTAGACGTAGTCCTGTTCCAGCGTGTTGGGCTTGTACTTGATGGCACTATGGTACGACAGACACAGTTCGTCACTCACTCTCCCTCTACCACAGGCGACACCTCTAAAGCAGCGTACCGTTCGCTCTCGTGCGGGTACTTGAGGAACTTGGTGTCGAACGGCAGGTCCGGCAGCGAGTTGCGGAACTCGAGGTTGGCCAGGAACTCGGACTGCTTGCCCAGCAGTGCGCGGCGCTTGGCCTGCGCGTGGCTCTCCAGGATCATGCGCGTGTGGTCGCGACGCGCCTTGAGTTTGTCCTCCTTGTACTTAGCGACCTTCTTGCGCTCGAGCTCATACTTGGCGCGCTCTTCCGCGGTCGCGTTGGCACCGGGGGCGGCGCGGCGGCGCTTGGCCTCTTCGCGCGCGCGGCTCTCTGCTGCTGCGGCGGCCGAGGAGCCACCCGAGACCACGGCTGGAGCCGCCGGTTTGGCCGTCACTGCGTCTGCCATCAACTGCTCGCTCTTCCCACGTGCCGCTCGTTTGGGCGAATGGATGTCAGTAAGCGCCTCTCCCTCGCGCCAGTGACATATCGCTCTGTTCACAACGGATGGGTTAAACTAATGTGGATTTTATGTGCAGAATCAGTATAACCCACATGAGTTATCTTTTCATTCTAGTGTTGTGGGGGTGATTGGGTTTTACAACTCAGCATAAGCTTTTTGCCGTTTTGGGATCATGATGCTCAAGGGCGCGCTCCAGCACCCGTTCAAGCTCGGCATGGGCCTGCTCTGGCTCTCGCTCTTCTACGACTTCGCCAGAGTGCTGGCGCTGCACTATGCCATCCGCACGGCGCAGGTCTCGATCGACCGGTACCCAACCAACTTCCCGCACGAGATCTTCAAGCCGCTGCTCTACGGGGCGCTGCTGCTGACCTCGTGCTCGGGCTTGTACCTGGACTGGCAGGCGCCCGGATGCAGCGGCTTCTGGAAGTACGTGCTGCCGCTGCCGCTTACGCTGCGAGGAAGACTGTACCGCATGGTGGGCGTGCCCGTGTATGCGTGCGTCGTGGGCGTCGTGGAGGCTGTGCGCGTGTTCCGCGACCCGGAGACCGAGAGCGACTTCACGCGCCTCGTGTTGTATCTGCAGACGCTGTCCGAGAGCCAGAGCATCGTGGACGAGCAACAGATCCGAGCGCTTATCGAGAACGTGCAGTGGCGCAGATCGCTCTACCGCTGGTCCAGAGCCTTCGTGAGTGAGAAGACGCTGGAGATCGTGTGGCTGCCAGTCGAGATTCTGCTGGTGCTCGCAGTCACCACGACCTACGGCATCTGGATCTTCAGCAAGGAACCACGCCATGGTACGAGCAGCTGCTGAAGTGTTGATGATCGGTCTAACTGGAGCCTTTATTGTCTGTGTAGATGGCGACGAACTGCGTGAAGCTGCCCGCAACAACGATCTTGCTCGCGTGCGGCGGATCCTGGCGCGGGGCGTAAATCCCAACAGCATAGGAAGCGATGGCTCCACGTCGCTCCACATCTGCGCTCAGCAGGCCACGCCCAATACGGCCGAGCTACTGCTAGCGCACCACGCAGACCCGAACCTGGGCGATCGATTGGGCTTCACGCCTCTGCACTGGGCCGTTCAGCTCCGCCGTGAAGAAACATCGCAGACCAACCGGCTGGAGCTTATCCGTTTACTGCTGCGTCGTGGCGCTAATGCGCATAAAGCGGACCCTAGCGGCACGACACCGCTGGCCATCGCTTCCAAGAAGGAGAACGCAGCAGCGCTGGAGGTCGTGAGAGAGATCTTGGAGCAGGAGGGAGGAGAGGAGGAGAACGCAGACGAGACTTGATAATAAAAGTCAAATATCTATTGAGGCATTCGGATTTCTCAGCTGCGATTGAATCCGGTGACATCCATTTGGATGATCTAGAACAGAATGGAAGCCGAACGCGTGAGATGGCAGCATGAGACAGAGCGAAGGGAAGCAAGCACTCAGCATACCATTTCCAGGATCTCCTGCAGCTCTTCTTTTGAGGAATAGATAGGCAAATCCAGTCTGTCACAACAGAGGCATTCTGTCAGCACAATCAACGCCACTTGTCTGCAAGAGAGAGATCCTACCTGTTCAAGCACGTGCTGGCGTGGGGCAGCATCGTGAAGCCCTTGGATGCGATCGACGATAACTGGATGGTAAAGTGCTGGATATCTCCGTCCATGCCAACAAGACCCTGCACACATAAAAGCGTTAGTATTAATTCCACATCGCCCAGCCATTGATCTGATTGTGGATCTCACCTGGAATCCTTCGACTGGGACGCCGCTCGAGCCCGTGACGTACTGCAATAGCCGTCCGCGTTGTTCTTGTGTGAACGACTCCACAATCTCCCAGAACCAGTCGACCACGGCGGTCTCTTGTTCGACTCGCTCGTACAGGAAGCGGATCTCGGTATTGGCCTTCCAGTCCGCTGTGTCGATTTCAGGAAGACCGGAGAGCAGCAGATCGAGCTCCTGGTAGTCGAAGATGTGCAGCATGTTCTCCGGTACGACGCAGTGGAGACCTTGCAGCAAACGGTCGATCTCGACTTCGACGCTCGAGAATAGATAGTACTCCACGACTTTTTGCACATACAAGTGTTTGTTTCCGTCATGCAGCATAGTCGACTGGCCGTTCGGAATGAGCTCACGCCCCTCCACGACAAAGTTCAGGCACAGCGAGTCTGTGTTGTCATTAACCAGGATCCATGTCAGGCTTTGGTGAAGTTGCGGGTCAATGTGCTTGATATCTGAGAGAGACATGGGCGTTCCTAGAATGTGTTTGAGCAGAGGAATCGACAGCCGGACATTGAGCACGAGTCCTTCGAGAAGCGCTTTGCCAAGTATTTTGCCCAAGAAGAAAAACATCTAGAGGTACAAGAGGAAAAGGACGATGAGAACGAAGAGAGGCAATCTAAAGTCCACCAAGTTCTGCTACGTACATCCAAATGGTTCCGGCATCGCGCGCTCGCTTGGCGATTGATCCAATAGCCTGGATGAGTGAGAGACTCCGTCAACTGGAACAGGCCGAGCGATTCGCCAAACACTTCAGTGCAGATCAAGTGCAGCCATTCACGGAGAATGCCGCCTCCGTCAATGCCAGGCTCGTCCATGAAATCAACTCGAAGGCGGCGACGCAGCAGCGATGGGGTGGCTGGATGCAGCAGTTCAAACGACTGCTTCAGCACGTGTTCGCGATGTACGCCTGTTGAAAGTCGGCATGACAACGTCAGAGAGGCAACGGGAGACATTAACGCGAAGGCAGAACGTACGGATCGTGTGGTATCCCTCATTGCTGGAGCTAATTCTGAAGAAGCTGGCATAGAGCCACAGCATTTTATCACTGAACTCCAGATGAGCGACACGCTAGAGTAGGCATACGACATAATGATCAGTTTGGAGTCGACAGCGTCTTTGAGGGCTTGAATGCTGACCTGGATCTTCCTGGTGTAGTTGCTGGAACGCACTGGCACAACAAATCTCTCTGCGAGACCCGAGAAAGAATCAGTCAGGAACAAAGAACTACTGGAAGCGGAGGTGGAAATGTGTGTGTGTGTTTCTTACCTACTGGGCACCATTTCACGATGCTCTCTGGTCGACTGTCTCGTACAAAGGATGCGCTTCCGTCCGCGGAGACCACTGACGGTGTGACTGGAACCAGAGTCTTGGGATTCTGATCATCTGAACTCTGCGTCGGCTTTTGCTTTTTCTTGCCCTCGAGATCTTTGATCGTGATCAAGGAGCCACGGATGTTTTCATTGGTTCGAAGAGCTGCAGGCTCGACTTGGACCTGTGGAACACAGTCACATCAGCAATGTCCCATGGAATATCCCACCACAAGGTGACGCACCCAGCGCACAGCGTGCTTGTCAATGCAGCGCTTCCACTCGTGGCGCTCCAGCGCCATTTGCTGCTGCCCATTCAGATGGAAATGCAGTCCATTCGGGCCGGCGGAATTCCGCATTGTCGGAGTCACCATGAGGTGGAAATCGTCGCTTGTACTGTCATCGACCACAATCGGTTGGTCAACCACAACATTCAGCACTATTAAACGCCGATTAATGTTAGCAACCACTGCATTGATTCCTCCCACAGGAGCAGACAGGGTCTATTCATACCCTCCGGTGGTGTTCCGCAGAGCACACAGCGCTTCTGGGCCTCGTCATTCGCATGGTAGCAGGTCTGACAGAGCCACGATGGAGATCTGTTCCCAATACAGCAATATGCAGAGAAGTCAGCAGAAAGCCCATGGTCATCAATCGTTTTCGTATGATTCGGAACGCACGATCGTTTGGCAAACGCTCGATGGCGTGTGCTATGGGGAGGTCCTCTGCAGTAGTCCATGAGCGTGCGCCAGCTGAGACAGCAGAGCACGAGCAGCATTGTGGCGCCAAAGCCGCTGATAAAGAACGTCTGCGCGGTGTCGTTGTCTTGCGTAGTGGCCAGCGAGCGCACAGCAGCGGCTCCAGGCGGCGCGCCTTGCGTCATGTTGGGCGAGATGGTATCGTAGCAGAGTGGACTGATCCGGCTTGGTCTTCCCTGCGAGTGAGCGGGGCGGACTGATCGAGCTTCGTCCGTGGGCCTTTGGGGCGTAATCGCTAATGCGACAAGCGCGTTTACGACCTGAGAACCGAAAAGAAACACGCCCGTGGCGTATGTATCCTGGGATCGGCTTAGAGAGGTAACACGGTACTGTACGACAGGCAGCTGCGCGGTCAAGTTGATTGCGTCATCCGACATTAGTCGAATGAGCTCAGCTGGTCAGGCTGGTGTTCAAGTGTGTGACGGCTAACTGGGCGATGGACACTAAACAGTCCAAACAAATACCAATTGCAGCGACCAACCCGCTCCCAGACAATATAAGTGCATGTGTACTCCACGACTGCAATCACTGGATCGACAGAAGTCCTCCTGGAAAAAAGCCAATGCGTCCATAAAGAGACGAATCGGCTTCACCCAGACGACCTCACCGCCTTCGACGCAAGCCGCAATTCGGCGGCAGAACGCCAGAAGTAGATGTATATGTATAGACATAAAGCGTTTGGTGATGAAGTTAACAGCAGGAATGGATATCGTAGTTCTCCGAGAGTGACATAATATACCGCAATATGAAACCGGAAAACGGGTCTGCGTGTCTGGACGGCACACGCTGCTGCTGGTATAAAACGTGACTTGCCATTCATCTGCTGCTGTTTATCTGATACGTCTCTCTCTATCTCGACTACCAGACCATGAGGACACTAATGGGAAGAACGGACGACACATTTACATTTTACTTTCAAAAAAAATACAAAACGGCATGCTTGCTACTTTCCAATGAGTAGACTGCCAAGCTGCCTGCATGGGGAAGAGCTCAGGTGGTCGCAACGTTGTCCGCCCCCTCCGTGGCTTTTGAGTTGCGGGGGTGGGCGATCTTCGATCGAGCGCTCGCTCTCTCATGATCTGAGCTCAGTTTGGGCTTTTTCTTTCTGGGAATGGGGAGGTGGAATATGCAATGGGCTTGCGTACGTGTCTTCATGGGACACGCTTGGCGATCGTGGGTGATTCTTAGAAGGCTTGGCAGAACTTGCGCGTTGCGTCCAGATCGGCGAGAACCTGGTCCTTGCAGATGGCGTCCATGAAGGTCTGCAGACGCGCGCGGCGTGCGTTCAGCACATGGTCCGTGAGCTCCTGCTGCACAAACAGAATGGCACCGCTGGACAAGTGCGGCACGGTCACGTTGCGCAGCCGCTTGGCCTTGATTTCGGCCTTGAGCGCGAGTTCCAGACGCTTGAACTCGTCAAAGGTGGCTGTGACGTCCCACATCACCACGGGGTTCATGTGCTTCTCGTCGGCCGCCCCGCTAGTGCAGTCCACGCGCAGCATGTAGATATCATACTGCTTCTTCAGGCCTGGAATTGCGCTCATGTGGGACTTTCCCACGCGCAGCTTGGCGTTGTAAAGCGGCATGTCGGCACGCTTGCGGGATTCACTGGCCACGACGTTCACGTTGGGCGGGGCCTGCTTGAGGTGGTTCAGCACGCGCTTGCGGATCAGCGGCAGCTTGGAGGGCGACGACGGCAGCGGTGTCGCTTCTGCGGCCTGTTTCTTCTTGAACGCCTTGTGCGCGGCCGGATCATTGGTCTGGGTGGACGGCACGAGCGCACCGCGGACCGCCAGCAGCGGAAGCGTCGGCGGCTGCGGCTTGTGGACGCTGCTGCTGGTCGTTTTGGTGGTCACGCTGTGTTCGATCGTGAGCACGTTCTTGCTGTTCGGGACGCCCTGCGCGAGAATCGTGCAGGAGGAAAAGGTCGCGAACGTGACCATGGCTGACAGCGCACCGTCCACGGCCGCGATCATCAGCACGTGCGCGGCCTGCGAAGCCACAACACACGCGCCAAGCGCCACAGTCGCCATCACGGTCTGCTCCACTTCCTTGCGCGCGAAACGCCACAGATCTTCACTCGAGACGCGAGCGGAAAGTCCCGACGGCAGGCCGCGGAAATGCAGCACGACCGTCGGCAGCGCGGAGGAGCTCTTGGTGGCGGCAGGCATGGCTGATACTCCCTTTCTAGACGAGCCGAAGGGATTGAGAAAGGTGGCCGCTGCTGCTGTTTCTGCACTGAGAGCGACTGACGCAAGAAGGCAAAAGCGGCCTCAATGATCCAATGGGACGATGCGGGCGCTGCTCTCTTTAGATGGAAGAGCGGGCTTGTCTGCTTCTGGCAGGGCGGGCACTAATGCCCTGCCGAAATATCACGGGTTTCAGTAGGGGACAGGCATACGGGTTTTCTTATGAACCGTCAAACCCACCCACCCATGATCATGTTGCTAATGTTTTGTATGGAAATGAAGCGGGTTCACATGGTCCTGAAAATCTGGAGATGCGGGTCCTGAAACCCGGGTCAATGTGAAGCGTCGCATCTTTGCACGAGTGAACCGGCTACATTTAGCGAGCGCATTATGGAGCGGCCAGACCTGGGCAGGCCGGCGTGCTGAAGCCAAGGAGGGAGATCTTCACATCGCATTGCTGCTGCGTCTCGAGTGGGACGGCCTGCTGAGTTTACTTTGGCTCTGGCTGCGTCCTGGGAAGAGGGGAACCCTCCATAGATCGCACCAGGCTGCGATCCCCCAATCCGCTGGCTTGGGTTAAGTTAATTTGGGTCTGCTCGCTGACCATCTGGCGCTGACGGAACTGGTGCGGAACGCAGGCCTTTGTCCTAAACTAGGAAGCTGTAGCGCATGGAGAGATTTTTAGAGCCGCAGAATCTTGAAGAGCAGCGTAGAATCGTGGGTGCCTGATGATGACTCTCTACTGCCAGTACAGTATCACACACACACACACATAATGTTCGCGTTTACACCTACGCACTTCGATCATGCGCTTTATTTTGATGATGAGCCAATTGCGCGATTCCTGACCACGCAGCTCGTGTTCCCCTTCCACTATAGTGTCCTTTGTCTACAAGGGGCAAGGGCGTTGGGCCCATGGTGCACACTCCTTCCACAATGAGATCTTAAAGGACACACATCTGTCTGATGATAAACGATATTGATCACTGCATATTTCTGCTTGAGGCGAACGGTTCGTCCCATCTGGATGAACTAGCAGCGCCTATTTGTGTCAGCTCACCAACCACGCCGGTCGAGATTCTGAGCACATCAGCGCACTGCCCCACAATCTTGGAAAGCGTTGCTCGGGTTTCCTTGACGAAGTCTCCGCCTTGCTCAGCTGCGCGGGTCAAATCCAGCAGGAGCTCCATGCATCGGTTGAACGCCACACGCTGCACAGCCAGAGGAGCGGTGTTCGCAATCTTGTCATTGAGCGACGCACGCTGGTTGTCCTTCAGATCGAGATGCTCCAGCGCGGTCGCAACGAACGTGCTCACGATATCTTCGCGTCGGAGAACCTGCTTTGGGGCATTCGGACGCGTGGCTTTCACGTTCAATCGCTTGAGCCAGTACAGCGCCGTGCCTTCAGCGTACTCAAACGTGACAGCATTCGCTCCCTCCTTGATCAAGTCCGGACTGACGAGCCAGCGATCGGTAACGTAGTACCACAAGCCGATCTTGTTGCCATTGACCTCGTAGGCGGCACGAGGGTCGAAGGCCGTGCGAATGGCAGTGTCATTGACCTTCACAGTCACCGCAGAGCGGGATGTTTCACCGGCGTCGCTCGTCAAATGCTGAACCTCAAGCACAAAGGGTTGGCCGACGAACTCCGTCTTGACCTCGAAACTCACAACCAGCTGCGAGCCGTGACGCAGTTTGCATGTCTGACCTTCCAAGATCCACGAGCCAGACACCCGGCCATTCCCGCGCGGATCCTGAGTGAAGTCCACCGCGACATCCAAGACCGAGTCTGGAGCATACTTCAGGCGAAGTGTCCGTACGGCTTGGCTCACGAGCTGGCTCGTATCGAGACTGAGGAAGCCCTCCAGCCAGGCAAAGGACTGGTCGATGAACGCGCTGACCGCTTCAGCATCTGACGCACTACGCTCGAGCGCATCCGGCGCCAGAATCCCGTTCGGGATGACAACGCGGTGCGCGTCAAAGATCTGCTTGACATCCGCGAGAAATCTTCGCATCAACTCGCTCCGCTTCTGAGAAATCGAATGAAGGCGTTCGCGGAAGCTCGCACTCTCGACGGCGAGTCTGGTTTGTGCCATCTCTCTCAGCGTCCGGAGCATGTCGACCAACTGGGTGTTGTCTGCGTCTTCGCCGCCCAGTAGCGTCTCCTCTGGTAGCGTCAGCATGAGCTGGTCGAAACTCGCGTCGTGGAGGTCCACGCGAAGTTGCTCATGCAAGTAGCTGATAGCCGCACGCAGCTGGTGCTGGTAGAGCTCGTCCTCCTCCCGCGCTTCGTCGTTGAAATACGTCTCGACAATGGATTTGGAGCTGGCAATGTTCTGAATCACGGTTTGTGCGGACGCTTCGGACTCGGCAAGCTGGCGGTACGAGGTCGTGCTGGTGCTGCTGATCCGATTGGCGCTGGTCCGTGCCAACGTCACGAACTTGTGCAGATGAGCCAAGGTCGCGACCTCTGCCTTGGCCTGCAAGAATCGATCGATCTCCGCGAACCCGCTGGCTTCGTACACCTCGTCCCAATCTTCGGCACTCCTCAACTCGCCGGCACTCGAGAACTGTCGCTGCTTGTTTGGGTAAAAGACGCGGTTGACCAGCCCAAGCAGCTCCTTGTACTGCTCGTCCTCCAGTTTCTTACCGTCCGGGAAATTCTGGATCGTTCGGGCGATCACGGCGTTCCTGGCGCACCGGAGGAAGACCTGATCCGGCTTCAAGACGATGCGGCCGCTTGTGGCTTTCTGGACGTACTCGATCCGCTCGAGCTTGGTCCTCTCGCGATGGCCTTCCTCGTCGCCCTCGTCCACGGTCGCCTGGTCATACTTGTTGATGAGCAGGACGATGTTCTCCGCTCCGATATTGGCCAGTTCGTCCGCGAGCTGTCGCCAGAGCTCGCCCTCGTCGCTGGAGCCAAAGGACAAGTAGTCGGAGACCACGATGAGCACGTCGACCGCGTAGATCGACTGCTTCCACCGCGCGCAGATGTTGGGTGACAGGTCCGCGTTCATGCTTGGCGAGTCCACCACGCGCAGCGTCGGGCCTTCTTCCGAGCGCGAAGGCGCGCGTAGCAGCAGATCGGACTCCTCGCAGTCGGCCTGGTCCGCCGCTCGGAGCGTGGCGTTGATGGCGCGAAGCTGCTCCTGTACTGCGAGTGCGGACCCGCGCAGAAGCACTCGCCCATGAGCGCCGTTGTTGGTGGAGAGCTGGTAATCTTTGAGACCGTTCTCGACGTCAATGGTCAGCACTCCGGACGTGCCGGCGTTGTCGGCCATGGGGCAGCACAGCGCGCCGATCAGCGCGTTCACGGTCGAGCTCTTGCCAGTCTTGAACAGCCTGATGCTCAATTTCTCGGCTGCATCGCTGATACCAGCGCGGCTGAAAGACCTGCCGCGGCTGAGTCAACAAGCGAACCGCCGCAAGCTCGCGCAAGCGATTTGCGGAGCCAACCACGTGGTCCAAGACCTGATGTTTTATGCTGGTACCAAGACCGACTTAATGCGTCGCCTTCAAGTCAAGTTCGGGCTCTGCCTCTACTACGTGGAGAAGATCGAAAGCGCGCACAGCCTGGAAGTGGCATGGGGCGATGGCGTTGTGACCGCGTGGGCGACTGAGTTTTCCCAACGCGCGTGCAGCGGCGCCATAGAGCAGGACGGAGCGACGCTAGACATTGCGCTCATCGAGATGATGGAAACGCTTCGGCGGATGTTCCAGCTGCCTCACCGAGACGCTGACGCCATCCGTTGTGCTTTGGAGAGCATGGATCGACTCCAAGGCCCAGCGGAGACGCCCCCCACTGGTCGCTCGGCCAAGAACCTGACTCTGGACGAAGTGCTGGAGCAGCTTCGCAAGGCGGAAAGCCTCGATGAAGGCACGCTTCAAGTGATTTACGCAACCGGAACGGCTCTTCTGAACGCGAGATCCGGTGACGTGGCTGGAATCGATGATGGCGATGAAGACACACGCAAGTACAGGACCGAGTTGAAGTGTCTCGACGATACTGTGAAGAAAGTCATGGGCTTCTACCTGTACCCTGTACAGCTGGTGTCTATCATCTGCGGCTCCATGAGCTGCGTCAGCAGCGCAGGCCAGAGCGAGCACCAAACGGCTGCACTCGCGGCCATTCTTCAGATGGAGACTGGCGAAGGAAAGTCGATCACCTTTGCTGTGCTCGCTGCCTATCATGCCCGCAGAGGCAAGAAAGTAGACATCGCGACCAGCAACGATCAGCTGGCTCAGGACGGTGCTACAGGGGCTTCGAAGCTGTTCCAAGAGCTTGGGATCACGTGCGGAGGTACGTGAATAAGGACTCGCCTGCTGTTGTCACTGAGATCACTGACCAATGCCTGTGTCTGCTGCTGCTCAGTTGCTGGAAGCACCAACTCTGGCACCCAGGACTGCTACAGCAAGCACGTCGTGTACAGTACCATCTCGAGTCTGGCTGGGGATTACCTCCGCGAGATCATTTTCCAGCAGAACGGTCGTGGTAAACGGCCGTTCGATGTGATCCTCGCGGACGAAGTGGATGCCATGCTGGTCGACAATGCATCCAACATGACCATGCTGTCGATCCCAGTGGCTGGCATGGACAAGCTGTACTTCCTGTACGCGTCCGTCTATCAGCGAGTTAAGCAAACGATGGAGATCGAAGGCCCGAACGCTGAGGTGCCGGACCACGCAGATCCGGACTTCCGACACCAAGTCGGTTTGCTGATGAAGGAATATGAATCAGTCGAGGCTGGATCGCCTCGGGCGGCGCAAACGCTGCCCAAGGAGCTCCGCTCCCTTTGCGACAAGAAGCTTGCGGTCTATTTGGACCAGTGCTGGATGGCTCGTGCTCATATGAAGCGTGGGCGGAGTATGATATTGTCCAGGACAAAATCGTTGTGATCGAGAACAAGACGTCGGGTGAATTCCAAGAGCAGAGTGTATACGGCGATAGCTTGCATCAGTTCCTTCAGCTCCAGCACTCGTGCGAACTGACTCCGGAGTCACTCAACTCAATCTTCATCTCGAACGGTGCCTTTGCGAGGAAGTACACCGAGTTCATCGGTCTCACTGGCACCATTGGCGGTGCACTGGACCAAAAGGCTCTCGTGAACTCCCTGATCCCAACCGACCGGAGGACTCAAGATGCAGGGCGCGTGCGATTCGTCTTCTTGCCGCGCTCCAAGTGGCGTCCTTTCACGTTGTTTCCTCCATTGGTGTTCGAGGACCCCAAGACCGCCAGTGAATATTGCATGAAGGAAATCCAGTGGTGTCTAGCAGCAGGGCGGCCAATCCTGCTGGTGTGCGAGGGAAAAGCGACTGCAGAGGCTGTTGCTACGGACTTACAATCACGCCGCGAGCTTCAGGGGCGCTGCAGCATCAAGTTATACATTATCAACGACCGGACCTTGAAGACCTTTTCGGCGTCGGATTCTCTTCAGCCCGGCGATATAGTGGTCAGCACCACGTACGGAGGCCGAGGCACGGACTACAAGCTAACAGCCGAGGCCGAGAAGAATGGAGGGCTCCACACGATCGTGACGTTTCAAGCAGCGAGCGATCGGTTGCAGAACCAGATTGTTGGGCGATCTGCGAGAGCTGGAATGCCTGGAAGCGGTGTTCTGATCACGTGCAACCGCTTTCTGCTCTCCTCGAGTACGGACTTTGAGTCTCGCCGCATCGAGTACAGCGAGTTCATGGAATCGCAGTACCACGACAGCCTCGCGGATCAACTCAAGTCGAACGTCCCGCTGAATGAGGGCTGCGATGTGCTCTTCCAAAGATTCGTCGGCACGTATGTGAAAGCTACGACCACCATCAAGTCTCTGAAGATCGAGCGGGGTTTGCACTGGTACATCCTCGAGGCGGTGCGCAACCGCTTCGGAATCATGATGGAAGAGCTCAAGTACGAGATTGCTGTTGAGGACGAGAACAAGCGTCGTTCTAGTGGTGCATCTGTATCCCAGCGCATGGTCAGCGCCTTTGACAAGTGGGAGACGCAGATCTTGGCGGACTTGGCAAAGGGCGATCAAGTCATCACGAATCCGCGCGCGATGGTTGTCTACGCCAAGGAGATCGCGCGCAGAGCCAACAACAAAGACCGCGGCTACGAATGGAAGGACGTTCAGAGAGTCATGGATCGTGCCATCGCGGATGACAACTTCATGGCTGGCCCCCCTGCGCATTTCCTGCGTCTAAACGCCATGATGAAGATGAAAAAGCGGAACGCTCGACTCGATTCCGACTACCACGCAGTCGAGAAGAACTTGGACGCGGCGCTTGCAGCAGTCAGTTACGAGATCGAGTACTACGGCGCGGTCAGCAGTCTCATCAAGGCAGACGCCAAGGCCGACAACTCTGCGCAGCTCACTCGGACTATGGACATTTTAATGTGCATGCAGTCCAGTATTCAAAAAGCGAAGCAGGTTCTGAAAGAAGCGCATAACAAAAAGAGCGACAGTGATGCCGACAAGTTTTACTTGGAGCTAAGCTTCGACGATCTGCCCAGCGATATGGAGCCGAAACACCACACCACGTTCAAGGACATGTGTCGAACCGACGGATACATTGGTCTTCCTCGGCTGACAGAGGAACGCGAGTGGTCCATGGACTGGTACGTTTGGCGCCCTGCTGCTTCTTGTTGTTGCGGGCTATCTTCTCACTCATCTTACGTCGTACTTCCATCAGGAATGCGTTCGGCTGCTTGATGCTGGGCATAGCGCAAGTGGCCGGGGGCGCAGCTCTTATGCTGCTATCCTGTGGAGCATTCGGAGCAGGCGTGATCGCTGAGGGTGTGAGTGATATGGTCACGGCCATGATCTTTGTGATCAAAGTGGATGGTACGCTTTGCAGCTCATACATGACTCACACTGAGCTGCTTTGAGCGATTCTAACTCAACTGTCGGGTAGGCTCCTTCACCTGGGACAATTACTTCAAGAACAAGCTGATCTCGCTGGCCATTTCGCTCGTATGCACAGGCGTGTGCAAGTTGGGGAAGAGCCTGTGGAGTGCCGGCAAGGCCCTGTTTAAGAGCGGGCTCACGGTGGCAAAGACCGCATGGAAGCGCATGCTCCAGTTTGCAGCCAAGGGCTCGAGTAAGGTTATCAACGTGGTCAAGGCGCCAGGCCAAGCCCTCAAAGCAGGATTCGGCGCCTTGAAAAGATCCCTGAAAGAAGCAATGGACAAGACCGGCAACAAAATCGGGCAAGAACTCGTCAAGCAAGTGCTCCTCGTGAAGGTCAATGACGCAGTGGATGCGGGCCTGAAGGTGGTGCTCAATGAGCTGCAGAAGGTGCGTAATGTCGTTTTCCAGGCCAACATCATCTGTCGTAAGGTTGACTGATAGTGTGTGTTGTGGGCTGTGGTGTAGTTGATCAGCGACTGTGTCAAGCAAGACGTGGGGGCCTGGGCTAAGCAGCACGAGGCTGGGCTTCGAAAGCTCTCCGAGTTGAAGGGCGCGAATGCCGTGGTCGAGTTGAGTAAAGCCATGATGTCAGAGCCCCAGTCGGAGGCTATGGAACTGCTGCGGAACTTTGGCGATTCATTGATGGACACGATCTGCGACAAGCTCGCGAGAAAACCGGAAGCGCGCGCGCGTTGCTGCTGTCAAAATCCATCAAGGTCTTAGTGGAAGGCGCCAAGTGGACGGAGGTTACTGTTCAAGTGATAACGTTCGTGCACGCCTGACTTGACAAGGTCCAGGAAAAATACGAGCGCGAGCTGGCGCATATGAGCTGCGTCCACCTGGAGGTTGATATCACTCCGTATCACGCTGCAATCACAAGCCTCGGGATTGAGACGCATCCCTGGACGGACGTAGCGCATCTTAAACTCACGAAGCCACTGGAAGAGAGCGATTTCACGCAGTTTGAACCTAACAAAAAGCTTCTGGAGAGCCTTCAATCCGCAAAATACGACTTCACAAAGGCCCAGACGTATGACGAGAATTTGGCCTCGAAGCAGCTCGGCGACTGGAAGGAGAGCGCATCGGTCCACAGCAAGCTGACGGACTTGGTCGCCGAGTACATCCGGGAAAAGCTGGAGAAGAGATCAGCGGAGACGTCGCGCAAGAAGGCGGAATACGGCATGGGCAAGCTGGTGGAAAAGGTCGCGGAGGGCTACATGACGCGGAAGGCCAATAAGCTGGCCACGCGCCAGCCAACGGACGAAGACGACGCGGCACAGCACCAGGAGCGTGTGAAGAAGGTCATGGGCGACAAGGAGGTCGATAAACTGGTGACCAAGCAGATCGTCGACGCCGAGAGCAGCGACATAGCCAGTGTGGCCCACGCCAAGGCTCTGGCCGAAGCCCAGGGCATTTGCATTGTCATCCACAACGAGAATGGTGAGCAGGTGCTTAACGCATCAGCCAGTGGAGAGCGCGTCCATCTGGACGCGTCCAAGAGTGACGACAAGAAGGTGCGTCAGCTGGTGCCGAGGGCAAACGATAGCCAAGTCTCGAGCGAGGCGTTCACATACGATTCCTCGGGCCGAGACGGCCTGTACCGATCCGTGTTCTTCGCGACCAATGGCTGCAACGCCACCGAGGCCGACGTGGCATCCCAGAAGTCCCAAGTGGCTGCCAAGTTTGCCGAGTCGCCGTCCTTGAAGGTGTTCCTGTACGCCAACCAGAAGCCTAGACGTATCTACGGCGCAGCAGACAGAAAGAGGACGGCCTAAAGCCAATAGAACAGTTGGACTGATAATGTACTGAGGTTAATGCGACGGGTTCAGATTGAATTCCGTCTCGGCGCGCGACCTCCCTCACTGCTGATCGTCCAGTCACAGTTGGACTGTAAATCCATCCATGGTCTCTTTTCCTCACGCTGCGCTTGCCTCTCCGCAAGGAAATGGGCGGATTGAATGCCCCCCAAAGTAAGAACATTCGCTCGCTGGCCGTGCTGGCGGACCACCGTGGCTCTTGGTCACTGCCGGAAGATCGTCGGTGCTGGCCGCTGAGTAGCTTGGCGAGGAGAACCACGAATGACTGCCTGATACTCAACCACACATGCAAACATACAATGGCGGGAAACCTCGAAGGTGACAATCCTCTCCACACCTTGAATAGCTCCATGGAGCGGGCAGTTGCATAACGGATGCAGGATTGATAGAGCCGGCGCTTGACTGGAAAACCTTCTTGCCCGAAACGAGGCTCAGTCTGCGTATCTCTCTGTCGGCCATGGGCGCCTCGTGGTTCAAGGGCTCATTCGACGAGCGCATCATCGTCGTCCTTTCGAGATCGGATACTTGTGCGCAGGACTGCCGGAACATCAAGCTCGTTGAGATACCAAGCGAAGGTTCGGCGATGGAGGACGGGCTCGTGAAGCGCACAGGCTACCTCGCGCCCGGGATCACGGAGTGGTGGGAGAAACCAGATCATGAAGCCATCGCCCAGAGGAGCGAGCCGAGGAACAGAAGCAAGCCGAGGCGGCTGCCCTGCAAGAGCAGCAGGCCGCCAAGGAGAAAGCTGATCGCGAGGCCAAGGAGGAGCAGGAGCGAGTCGATCGCGAGACCAAATCGAAGCAAGAGAGACATGACCGCCAGGCCAAAGAGGAGCAGGAGCGAGTCGATCGCGAGACCAAAGCGAAACAAGAGAGACATGACCGCCAGGCCAGAGAACTGCAGCAGCGAGCGGAGCGCGAGGCCCAGGAGCAGGAGCACATGGACCAGGCGGCACTGCGAATCGCCAAGGCGCGCGAGACCCGGCTGAGCCAACTGGCGATGCTGAACACCACACGGGAGCAGTCGCAAGAGCAGACTGTTGATGGGCATCTCTTGGGTCTGGAGCAGGATGTTCAGACGCAGAGCGAGACGCTGGCCGAGGCCCTGCGTCAGTACGCGGAGAACGGCTACGACGCGGCCATCACGACGCAGATCGTGAACGAGATTGAAAACAGCAAGGCGACAGCCCAAGAGCAGAAGCATCAGAACGAGTTCAGGACCGTGATCATGACCTAAAGTTCCTCGTAGTTCTGCTACCACAACGTATGAGGCAATAACAATGTATCGATTTACACGTACGCATTTTGGATTTGAATTTGGAGGCTACGCTTCCAGAACTCACTTGAGCCGCTGGGCCACGGCCTCCAGGAGCTCGTCTGTGAAGCCCATGTCGGCCGTGCGCACGGTCAGATCCAGGAACCCGCCGCTACGGATCTTGATGTGGATCAGCGCCACGTGCTCCGAGTTCACCAGTCGACAAGCTGCGATCGCTTCGTTCGCTGCATTAGCAAGAGAGAAACACGTTAGAACTCAATGCACTGACAGAGATACACCGCAGAAGCGATAGAGACGTACTGGCTTGGATGGCTTCGACAGTGTGCACCTGGAACTGGTGCATGCGGGACATGAACGCCTCGAGCGCGTGGATCGAGCTCGGGTTGACCTTGGTCTTCTTCTCGCAAGGACACGTGCCCCAGCGAGCACCAAAGTCCTGGGTCGTGATCTGCCACGGCTCCAGAGCGCGGCCGTTGTACTGGAAGACTGCGCCGGTCATGCTGCTAATGGAGCTGGAGGACTTGGACATCTCTGCAAGCATTCACAGGGTAAAGCAATTAGCAAGATAGCAACTCAAAGGAGGCGTTCCAACAGATAGAGACGAACCGTTGACACTGGACGAGAGGCCAGCCATGTTGAAAGGATCCAGCGACATGGCGGGGGCAGCGGCCGGAGCCGGAGGAGCAACCGGCATCGGAGCTGGCGCAGGGGTCGGTGCAATGGGCATCGGTGCGCCAAGTCCGAACGGGTCAGCAGCCATTCCCTGGTTCTGAGGGGGCGGTGCATCGAACGAAATATCCAGCAGATCCACTTCGACGCCAGCGTTGGGCATGTACGGAGCGGGTGTTTGTGCGACAGGAGGCTGTTGCTGTTGCTGCAAAAAGTCGGTCGGTTGTTGTTGCTCCGTACGCGCCGATGTGCGACGGCTAGAAGCTCTGGTACTGGTACGACGCGTGGCCGCAGTAGCGGAAGCGCGAGGGCCTCCAGTTGCTCTTCGTGCAGCAGGAGCAGCGGCACCGGGGATTCCGCCGAAAATGGCCGAAGCCATCATCAGTCGCTCGTCTGCGTGGCCTTCTCCTCCGTCGACTTCTTCCTCATCGCCACGAGGCGCTTCGTTCATGTAGCCACCAGTAGGTGCCCCATATTCCTGTTGCTGACCACCATAGCCGCTACCGTAGGGAGCCTGCGGGGCCTGCTGAGGAGCACCGGGAGGCGCTTGAGCATACGGATCAGGGTACCCGCCAGGTCCAGGCACGTTCTCATTCGAGTTGTTCAGACCAGTCGGTCCCCAGACGTTCTTGACACCACGCTTCACACCGCCGCTATACGCACCAGCATCCGGAGCACCAGGAGCTCCAGGCCAAGCACCAGGGGCTCCGCCTTGGCCGTTGTAAGGAGGCTGTCCCGGTGCCGGAGCTCCCCACTTGTTAGCGCCAGCATCAGGCGGAGGCACCTTGATCGCGTACGGGATCTCCGGCTTCTTGTAGGCTTCAAAGTTGAGGCGGTTCGACGCGCCGTTCGGGCGTTCGTAGTCCTCTTCTTCATCGGAATCCTCCGGCGGGTCGTAGCGAGGCGCGCCCTGGGCAGCAGCCTTCTCCACGAACGCCGTCAGGAACGAGAGATTCGGGTCCACTTCGATGTCCTCGCAGCTGGCGTCTTCGGGGAAGACATCGCCCATGAGCGCTAGGGTCTTGGTCATGGCCAGGTACTCAAAGCACCGCTGCTGGAGATCCGTGCTGCGGCTGCTCTTGTACTTGTGCATCATGGCGTCCGCGATCTCGATCGTATGGCCCATCTGTGCCGTGATTTTGGTCACGGCCGTCAGTACGTAGCCACGCGTGGTGTCCTCTTGCTCGAACGGCCGGTCCACCAGTTCACACAGGCGCTCGCAAATCTCATCGAGCTCCATGACCTCCGACAGGTAACCGTACTCACCGAGCACCCAGGACATGGTGCACACGAGAATATCGGCCAGGACCGGACGCTCCAGCAGGTCCAGGTACGTGTCCACAGCGTCGCGACGCAGCTCCATGTCCTGGTCCTCGTCTTCGCCACTACCCTCGGCGATCAACCGCAGCAGGTTGTGCGCGACTTCCGGGCGCACAAGGTCACCGCCCAGCTCGAACACGTTGGTCATGGTCTGGATGTACCAGGCGTTGCTGGGCGCGTAGCGCTCCGCGCACTGCGTGATCCGGTTCACGAGCTCCGTGCGCAGGAAGACGTCTGAGGCCTCGCGCAGAAACTGCGTGAGCTTGTCCGAGATGAACTCGACGTTCACGGGGTTGGTCATGCGATAGAGCAGATCCAGCGTCTTGCGCTTGAGCGTCTCATCGGGGTCTTCCAGACAGTCGATCACGGCCATTTGATGCGCCGCGGCGTAGCGCGGGTGGTCCTTGACGATGGCCGCCAGCCCCGTGACGCCCAAGTACTTGAGATTGTGGTTGTCGCTACTGATGAAGCGCGAGATGCTGGCGGCTGCGGCGTCCAGCAGCGTGCTGTTCGGGTAGATGGTCGTGACCGTGCGCACGCACTCGTAGATGATCGCGTAGCCCACGTTGATACCGGTGTCGGCGCGGCGCATGACGTCGTGCAGCACCTCGTACATGCCCTCGCTGGTCTGCTGGTCGGCCTGACCCAGCAGCGCCAGGATCTTGAGCAGGCGGATCTGGATCCACGGCGCCGGGATGCGGTGGTAGTCGAACTCGCGCGGCAGCCGATGCTCCGTGATCTGCTTGAGAATGCTCACGAAGCTCGGCACCAGGTCCTTGTAGTCGCTCGGGTTCACCTCGGCCAGGTCGTGCAGGATGCACAGCGCAGCACCCATGACGCTCGGGTCACGGTCGCACAGCGTGCGGCGCAACGCGTCGCCGACATCCAGCACGGAGCTCGGGTTGAGCTGGTGGAACCGGTGTAGCGCCATCACGGCCTTCTTGCGCACAAGCTCGGCGTCGTGGCGCAGCAGATCCATGATCATGGGCTGCACGGCCGGGATCATCTCGACCGTCACGAGCTTACAGACCGCGATGAGCGCCGAGCAGACCTCGAGGTGGTTGGCTGACTGCAGATCGCGCTGCAGCTGGTTGATGATCATGAAGCGGAACTCGTGCGTGGGCGAGAGCACGAGCGCGCAGGTGAGATAGCCCACGCGCTTCTGCATAAGGTTGGTCGAGGCCGTCATCTCCACGGCCTTGATGTAGCCGAACGCGGCGTCGTGGCCGAGCATCTCGACGTACATGAGCCGGATCAAAAACTCCTTCTTCTTCTTGTTCATCTGGCTGCCGGACATGCCCGAGGACGACGGCACCTCGTTGAGCTTGCGCTTGAGCTGCGCGACCTCATGGATGATGATGCGGTCCTCCTCCTGCTTGGACTTGGACTCGCCGATGGACTTGACGAGCTCGAAGAACTCCTTGCTCAAGTGGGACCCCGACATGGCGATCCGCTTCTCAAATGAGAGCCACGTGGGGGGCGACGATCAATCGGCCCAGCACCAGATCGGCCTTCGTGCTGGGCCGATAGAGAAACCGTGGTACAAACGAATGTACTGCAGTGCACTCTATTAGAAGGACGGTATGCTCTCTCAATAGTGGACGCATATTTGGGATCCCGATAGAGAAAGCAGAATGGGCAGCAATGGCGTGGAGCTCACGGACGCCATTGTGCGGCAGTACGGCGCAGCCAAGTACTTTTCACCGCAGGTACGCATGCGCATTGCTTTTGAGATGTTGTGGTCCGAAATTGGTGCTGTGGGCGTCGCTGTGGCGTCCACAATGGCCATTGGAAGGCGGCAATATGGGTGCGCAGAGGCTGACGGTGATGGCTTTTGTCCACAGGGCGATGAAGAGCAGGATGTGCAGATGAAGTCCATCAGCTTCCACCAGCAAGGGGAGCGCTGCGTTACCAGTCGAAGCGACGGCGTGATCTCGGTGATCAACTGCTTGAGCGGCATGTACGTTGAAAGGCCATGCAAGGCCATGGGGGGCTGTATCCTTACAATGCGTCGTGTGGCTATGCGTAGGGTCACGAAAACGATCTTCTCCAAGCGCTACGGAGTGGACCTGATCAAGTTTACGCACCATCCGGACTGCGTGCTGTTCTCGTCCCTGAACGAGCAGAACGACTGTGAGTTGCTCCGTTGAGTTGAGCGCCCATATAGCTATTGCTAATGTGATGTTGTGTTATCAATGGAGCGCAGTCCGCATCCGCTACCACTCGCTCTTCGACAACAAGTTCCTGCGCTACTACACAGGTCATACGAACAGAGTGACGTCCTTGGTCATGCATCCGTCGGCTGATGCCTTCGTGTCTGCATCCTTGGACGGCACCATATGCATTTGGGACCTGCGCCGCTCCGAGCCAACGGTAACAACAGCTTGATGCTATCCATTCGCTCTCATTTACAGACGATCTAAACGCATTTATCTCTAGGCTATTATCCGCACGGCCCACATGCCAGTCTCCAACGTGTGCGCTGCCTACGACCAGGAAGGCGTGGTCTTTGCGGTCTACACGGACGACTTTTTGATCCGCATGTACGATGCGCGCAACTACCAGGAAGGCCCGTTCGCTAAGTTTTCGCTGTACGACACCTCCATCATCAGCGCCATCGAGCCGTACCTGGCTCGCATGCAGGCGCCCAATGTCCACGCCAAGAAGCTGCATGCGCTCGATTTGAAGTTCAGCCCCGATGGCAACAACCTGCTTGTGACCACAAACCGAGGCGTGTTCCTGCAGCTCGATGCCTTCGAAGGTCATCTGCTGCACATGTTCCACGCGCACCACGTAAATCCGAAATCGGAAGTGAAGCTTGGCGCGACCTATTCGGCTGATGGCGCCTACGTGACCACCGGGTCCGAGGACGGTTGCATGTATGTGTACAAGACCTCTACGGGCGAGCTGGTGCACGCACTGGCGCGTGGCCATCAGGGCCCCATCGTAGACCTGCAATGGAACCCGCAGCGACACCTTTTGGCCAGCGTAGGATCGAACTCGACTGTGTTTTGGACAGCTGCCGGCTTGTAACTATTGTCAAAGACGCTTTTTCCTACTTTACAAGTTCATTGTAGTTGTGTTGGGAGGATCTTGAGCAGGTGCATTCTCCTCCTGATTCTTAATGGATGTTACTAAATGCTGGATGACCTGCTGGCAGACGACTTCGGTCTCTGTCTCGAGATACAACTCGAGTGTGGACGTTGTTTCAGAGTGAACCTCAGCGCTTTGGTGTTCACTATCCACAGAATCAGCGATCTCGCTCTGGGCATGCTCTGCTGCATCCTCGATTGACTTGCCACTATCATTTTCTGGATCAGATCCAGCCGAATTATCGGTACTCAAGATCGATGGCGGCTCAGACGACGTGATCGCTCGCTCAATAAGCATGTCGATGCACGTTTGGATAGCAAGCATTTGATCGCAATCGGGAGAGATCACAACATTCGACGTTGGTTCATGTTTCTTCACAGATACAGTAGATATTTCACTTCCAGAAATGCGTTGGCCATTGGAATGCGCTTGGGCCATCTCATTGTCCCCGTGTTTCACACCAGAGGAACCATCCAAGGCTTTACTCTGCTGGATTACTGCTTCTGTGACAGGATCAGGGTCGCTCACTGCTGGATTCTCTGTCGTTCCTGGTAATTCGGACGCTGCCACTTCACATGGGCTATTACTTGTCTCCAGAATCTCGCTCACTGGTTGAGCTCCTGAAATGCCACTGACAATCGTATTGATTGCGTTCATCACACACTCGTGTATCCAGTCATGGTGATTGTTTGGCTGTTCAGATGGAGCAGTAACGCTGGCATTTGCTATCTTCTGTTTCCGTTCTTCTTGAGTTGCTCCTTGGATGCTTGACTCCACTGCGTAAGCAGCGAGATTGCGGACGATACAATCAACTTGCTTCAGCATACCGGCTACATAAGCCTGCATTACAGTCGATAGAGAATCTTCTCGAACCATGAATGCTCGCTCCTCTTCGTGGGCTCTCTCAAAGATAGCTCTCCGAATCGTATCGCGGGCGTTCTTTGCGTTTTTGTAGTTGATGATGGATGTCCAGAGGGTTGACTCCATGTCTTCTTGTATCATCTGCCTTGCTTCACGCTCTTGCGACGCGTTCTCTGCTCTTTCAAGACGCTTCTCCTGCTGCCAGCGATCAAATGCTTTGATCTCGGCTTCGCTCTTTAGCTCTTGATCACGCTCAAGCCAAACGCGACGCAGTCGCTGGGTCGCGGTCTCTGAACGCCTATACACTCGAATGGCAAACGGTTTTTCCCCGAAAGCGCGTGGGGTACCGGCATGATATTCAACCTCGAGCAAGGCATGGTGCTGAATTAATTCTTCAACGGCTTCCCACTGCCACCAGGGGCTTTCACCTGACTGTGTAGCCGCGGATTGCGGTGTTTGGCACGTGACTAGGATCCAAATGCCACCAGGCTTCACACACCGCAGGATCTCACTCACCACTCGCAGAAGCTCCGTCTGTATTGATTGCGGAGAGTGAAAGCGTTTGCCACAGGCGATCTCGTCCAGAATAGCCTTCGTGAACACGCAGTCCAAGAACTGATCTGGAAAGGTCATGTCGGCCGCGTTCATGTGCTGAATGCGGACGAACTCGCCAAGCTCAAGGGACTGCTGCCGCTGGAATGCCACCTTGGCTTGGTCGTTATCGATTCCGTACACGTGGTTGTATCCATGAAGCACAAGCTGCGTGCAGATATCCGACGTTCCGCAGCCAAGGTCCAGAAAAAGGTGGCGGCGATGCACAAACCGCAGGAGAATCCCGCGGAGCTGATCAAAGCCTAGAAAACGGTCTTCCATTCGTAGTACTGGGGCCGTGATGCGTTCTCGCAAAGGATCGCTGATAGAAACCACAGCGGGGCATGTGAACACCGAGTCTGGAAACAGCGTATCGCCAGGTTCTTGCTCTCTTGGGGGTAATGCGTTTGAATCATGGGATAGTTGAGCTGCTTTCCTTCGGTCGTTTTTGCGGCGTCTTTTGTTGTTTGCCACCTTGTCCTTGAGAATGTGTGGACAAAACGCGTCGTACACGGCCAAGTGATGCATTTCCAGTTGAATGGACACGCATGGGACGTTCTCGACGGGGCGAGTGCTTGCATGTGGAGCTCTGGATGAACAGGAGCTGAGTGAGCTGAGTTCGTCCGATTCAGAGGCTGCGATGGAAGACACGTCTCTGTCAATATCGCTGAATGCTTCACTGATCCCGCTGCTTCCGATACGACTGCTGGTGGCGATAGCACTGAGACTAGCACTGATGCTGCTCGCGCTTACGCTTGCATCGCCAGCATCCACAACATGGTAAGCGCTTGTGGGAGAAACCACTATGACGGACAGCGCAGATTCCGTCAACGAAGTCACCGATGCGGACCGCACCACCGGCACATAATGGCTACTATCCTGCTCCGGCGGTTCAATGATTGTGGCTGTTGCCATATTCGCTACACACAGCGATGCGCGCTCGAGCCGATCACACAGCAGCATGCCCATAGTGCTGCTCTCGTGGGCAGCGATGGCTTGCTCTGACAGCTCTTTATTGATCGTTTGGGCATCAATTGAATGGGCAGCTTCGTGCTGATTGGACTGCTCACATGGCTGTTCATCGATTTTCTCTGCTGGATTCACCAGCTTGAGCTCTGGAGACGCAGCATCAGCCAAGAGCTCCGCTTCGGACAGCTGCATGGTGCCTTGCACCCTTTCGAGCAATATCACCCAATTACCCAACGAGATATGGTAAAAGCCCATGTTGGGTTGATGGATCAGGTCCGACTGCCCCCCTCAACACGCAACTGTGTGGAACCTACCATCATTCTGGCCCCATTAGATGCCGTCATGCGCACAGGAGAATCCGATTGGGGGGACTCTTGGACATAAGACCGCACACACACTCACAAGCCCAGAAGCGATGATCAGCGCAGCTGCATCCGCCGTCTCGGCGATCCCAGCGAAACCCGATGAGCTCACGACCGCGTTCCTGGAAGAGATCTTACGCAGCGCCGAGTCCGGCGCTTCGGTCGAGTCGTTTGAATGGAAGGCGCTTGAGAAGGGCGTGCTCTCGGAGGTCGTGAGCATCTCCGTGCAAGTGAAGGATAATGCGCGTGGCGCGATCGTTCAGAGAGAATACGTGGGCAAGTTCCTGCGGCCGGAGTTCCCCTTCAAGAGCATGTTTAAAGTGGAATCCAATTTCTACACCAAGTTCGCGCATGAGGACCAGAAAGAAGAAGCTGCTGCGTTCCCGTTCGCAATGCCTGCTGCAGTCTTCACGTCCAGCGTGCTGATTATCCTGGAGCGCGTGTCCTCCGTGACGACCTATTCCTGCGTCGAAGGCTGTCCATCAGGCGAGATCAGCCACCTGGTCGAGCGCCTCGCTCGCATGCACGCGCAATACTGGGAGTATAATGGTACCGGCCTAGCAGAGCTCGCTGGCATTGGCAGTCAACTCTCTGGTGACGAAAAGCGGTTGCAATTCCCAGGGTGCTGGGCGTCGTACCTGGATGATATCCCTCTGGACGAGAGTGATAAGCAGCGATTGCAAGCCTTTTGCGAACGTCTCAGCGCCAAGCCGGAGCAAATGGCGCGAATCCACGACGCCGTAGCAGAAGGCCCCTCAGCACTGATCCACGGCGACTTCCACGTAGCGAACATGCTGTTCGCGTCCGATCCGTCCAGCGATGTCACGTGGCTTTTGGATTGGGCGACTTGCGGCCGTGGGAATCCGATGCGAGACCTGGCCTTCTTCTTCATTGTGAGCGTGACCTCGGAAGATCGCCGACAACACGAGCGCGTTTGTCTCCAGCTCTATCATGCTACGATGGCAGCGCTCGAGCAGAGCGCACTGACGCTTGACGATTGGACGCAGCAGTACCGCATCTGCGTGTTAAACCAGTTTTTGATCCTGGCCGTCTACGACAGCCTGAGCAAGAGCCTCGCGAACAACGCCAACAACGACAAGCTGCGCCAGGAGCTGCACGCGCACTTCCGAGAGGTCAACTACCGCGCCTGCCTCTGCGTTCTGGACAACTGCCTCGATCTCGAACTGAGCTGCTCGTAATAATGAATCCACGTTGGGCCTGTGGGTGCAAGAGTCTTGTATTGAGCACTTGTTTGCCAATCAAATATGGACAGAAACGGGCCATCTGTTGATTGACGTTCGTGAAGCCGTTTCTAATGTGGCGCACCTCACTTTAGGCGGATTACCGTCGCTGCTGGTCACTCGTTTCTTTTCCCTCCTCTGGGTCATTTGGCGAGACTCCCGCGAGAAGGAAGAGCGGTCGGCCATCCCCCTTGCTCGCGAGACGAAGGCGACGACGATGGCGAAGCCCACGATCATCGAGACGCCCAACCGCGTGCTGGACGGCATCATCTCCACCATTATCACGCTGGAGCTGGGCGTCATCACGCACACGCTCTGGGACGAAAAGGAGCTGCTCGGCATGCTCGTCGCGCTCATTGGCGTCGTAGCGGTCGCGGTGACGCTCACCAAGACGTGCTTTGCGATCGGTGGGGGCTGGTTCTCGCGCACGTTTCTGCAGCACCTGGGTGACCCGCTCCGCAAGAAGGTGACCATGAAGAAGTGGTGTGACCAGTCCTGGCAGTTGATGATCCACGCCTCCATGGCGCTCTTCGAGTTCATCGTGCTGCGCGAGGAGACCTGGTGGCAGGACACAACGACCTGTGAGTCAAGCAACGCGTTGCTGTCTGCATGCAGGTGGGCTGGCCGGTAGTTAATGCTTTATACCTTGTTTTGCAGTGTGGAACCAGGGCTCGGACACGGGTGTCTTCCCCGCGCAGAAGTTCCTGACCAAGTTGCTCTACATCACCCAATTAGTACGTTCACTTAGCGCTCTCTCCGCTTTCCTTTCGTTGCAAGATCAGCCACTGACTGGTGTGTATCGTGATTTACAGGCGATTTGGATCTACACGGCATTCTCGTGCAAGTTCCTGGAAGAGATCCGCAAGGACTACCTTGTGATGATGACCCACCACGCAGTCACGATCGCTCTCGTCACCTGGTCGTACTATGTCGGCTTCCTGCCTGTCGGCGTCATCGTGCTGTTCCTGCACGACTTGTCGGACGTCCCACTCGACATGCTCAAGATGGTCAACTACCTCAAGATGGAAGGTCTGCGCGGCATGTTCTGCACGGAGATCCTGTTCGTGACGGTTCTCATCGACTGGGGCTACTTCCGCATCTACCTCTACCCGACCAAGCTGTTATACACGACCATCGTCGAGAACCGCCTGGCCAGTATGACAGTCGAAGACGCGTACGACTTTACGAACCTGTTCCCGTACCCCGGCCCGCCGTCCTGGCTGCTGTTCAACGTGCTGCTCACGACGCTGTACGTGCTGCACATCTGGTGGGGCCTGCTCATCGTGCGTCTGCTCATCGGCGCCATCCAGAAGGGCACGCACGAGTCAGGCAAGGAGGAGTATGAAGGCACGTCGTCCGACTCGGAGGCCGAGAACCCTCACGAGGACTAGGCAGGCTGTTGTTGATTTGTCAAGAAGAGAGAGATATGGGAAACGCATACAGAAGAGAGGAGAGATACATATACACTTGGTAATGGAGACCTTCCCCATTTTGCATTTGAAAGTCCATGCAGCCATTTGTCACAACCAGCCTTCAGGGTCTCGTCCAAACCCTGTCCTAACCGATCGTACCGTACGCTTGAGCTGCTCGTCCTCAGTCCAAACTGGACGAGCAAGGAGAGAGGGCGAGAGCCACGAGCTAGAGCCATTAGCAGGATGATTGACGCCGCCATCGATGAGCAGGTGCTGCGCAGCGCCATGGAGCAGATCCTACCCAAGCTGGACCGCGAGACCGTGACGCTCGCGGTGCTGCGGCAGAAGCTGTCGGCGCATCTGCAGATCGACCCGGACCAGCTGCGCGAGTGGAAGTTCACTATCAAGGCGCTGGTGACGGAGCTCATGGATGCCGAGTCGGACCACAGCGGGGACGACGAGGAAAAGGAGAACGCGGCTCCTGCTGTGAAGGCGACCTCGCGGGTGAGCAAGCAGCAGCCGCAACCGGCAGCACGGAAGAAGCGCAATGTGGTGTCGGACGCCAGTGACGAGGAGAGTGAACAAGACAATGCGGTCGTGAGTGAAGAGCCCAGTGCTGGTGAATCGGATGTCCAGGAGGAATCCGATGAAGATCCTGCGCCCAAGAAAAAGCGCGCTCGGGTACGTCTCAACTGCAATCATCTATAAGTGATCTTGCGTTGTACTGACTGCTGATGTCTGTAGGTCGCAGAACCTGCCCAGAAGAAAGCGCCTGCTGAACGTAAGAAGAAAAGCGAGGCCTCACCAAGAGCAGCCAAGGTCATGGATCCAAAGGGCCTGGCCTCACTCAAAGAAATGGCGCGAGCGGCTGGCTTGCTGGGGTGCGTGCGTGCGACATTGACTCTGTGCTTTCATACGACCCGGAAAGCTAATGCTGTATTGTGCTGTTGTATAGCCCACACTGCTATAAGAAGCTGAAAGAAACCTCGTCAGTGGATGAAGCGGAAGACCTGGTGCGAGATCTGCTGCGAGAGGCCAGCGTCAGATTCAGTGGCAGATACCCTTCCAAGCAAGAGATCGCAGTCGTGAAGCGGAAGAAGGATCTAGAGAAGGACCTGGAAGGCATCGACACCAGCATGATCATCAGTGGGGGGCGACCGCGTCGTGCAGCAGCCCAAGTTGCTCCGGTTTATTTCGACGAATCGCCCAAGAAGGGTAAGAAAGCCAAGAAGGACGACGACGGCCAAGGGGATGATGATGAAGAATACAACGGTGGAGAAGAAAGAGAATCTGCTGAAGACGATCAGGAGGAAGAGGAAGAAGACGAGGCCAGTGACTCCTCGGAAGCCAGCTTCAAGCTGGATGACGACGACAGCGAGTGATTGAAAAAGCGATATAATAGCGTACCGTACCGTAAAGAACCTAAATTGAGCCCTCCATTGCGAGAGTACCGTGGGATTATGAACCGGTTCAGTCTCCCTTCGGTTTGAGATTAGGGTTTTCGTGCCTCCACTGGCCTAAGCTGTTGCTTGGTCCGGATAACGCGAGCGGATTATCCGGACCGGCCCCAAACCAAGCGAGCGATTGGTGGTGGGGGCGGTTCGCGCAGGTTATACAAGCGTGTGCCATTTTGATTCCTATTTCGCTTAGAACCCGAACGTGAAGCAAGAATCATGCCGTCCTACAGCCAGGAACCTGAAGACGCTCAGCGTGCCGCCAAGGCCCGCGGCTCGCACCTTCGCGTGCACTTCAAGCACTGCCGTGAAGTCTGCCATGCCATCAAGGGCATGCCTCTGAACAAGGCCAAGTCCTTCCTCGAGGCCGTGCTCGAGTACAAGCAGGCCGTGCCGTTCACCAAGTTCACCGGTGGCTGCGGCCGCCACGCGCAGGGCAAGCTCCGCGGCGCTGCCGGCGACAAGTGCAAGTGGCCCCAGAAGGCCACCAAGATCATTCTTGACCTCGTCAAGAACGCCGAGGCCAACGCCGAGGTCAAGGGCCTGGAGACGGACGCCCTGTTCATCTCGCACGCCCAGGCCAATGCCGCCATTAAGCAGCGCCGTCGCACCTACCGTGCCCACGGTCGCATCGGACCCTACATGGCCAACCCTGCCCACATCGAGCTGATCCTTACCGAGAAGCGCGCCAACGTGGCCAAGGCCGTGGAAGAGGTGAAGGAAGTGCGTGTCTCCCGCAAGCGTCAGGCTCAGCTCCGCCTGAAGTCGGGTGGCGGTGTCGCTGCCCAGTAAGTTTGTTGCTCGTTTGCGACTGACTGATTCAAGTGACTGTAGATGCGAGGGGCCATGACAAGTTTTCTAAACTTTGTAATAAAGCCTTGCAGTGAAATGGGTTCAACTGAATTGCCTTGGTCACAACCCGATTATCATTGCTGCTCGGTGTTTATTATCTCAAGCGGATCAATTGGGGCAATCGCACAGGATCGTTGCAGGTTTAACAGGGTTATTCAAGCGATAAATTACAGATGCGTCCAGCTCAAGCTCATCTCGCCGGTACAGGTCATCATCAGGCAGCGATTTCGATCTCAGGGACATCCGACTCAGGCTCCAGATGCAGGTCAGTCTCCTCGCTTTTGCAGGTCAAGGTATCGTATCCGGATCCTCGCTGCCGCTGGTCTTCATCTTGCTGCTGGTGCTCACAAGTCGATGCGTAGACCAAGTCGCTCACAATTGCAGGACTCTTTGTCACGTGCGCCACCGCCCTGATGATCTCGGTCCAGAAGAACAACCGATCCAGTGACGGGAAGTGGACGACCCAGACTTGCGGGACCTCTGGATCCTGGATCGTCATCCACCACTTCTGGCTGCCGTCCGAGTCACGCTCCTCCACGGCTGTGACGAGGCAGATGTCTCGTATCCTCATGGCGCGGCGGTAATTGTCGTAGTGTAACACGTGCGAGACCTGGTCAAGCTCGAGCAAGTGCCTCCGAAGCTGCATGCGTGGAAGAAAGAACCCCACGGGTTCTTCAAAATACAGCCACTCCATTCCAAAGCGCTCGCCTTTGCTGCCATCTTCATCGTTGTTGTTGTTGTGCGCCGCAGAAATGGGGGATAAATAGCTCCGGAGCATATCCATGGCCACACCAGTTGACGCAATGTGCTGGTGTGCTTGGCGCGGCTTTCAAATGCTCTTGTCAGGCTTGGTTCGCTTGCTAACCGATGCCAATGCGAGCAGCTCAAGTGGTGTTGGACACCGGATCACTGGCGTATCCTTGCGCATCTGATAAGAAGCGCAGCGAAATATAGCCGCGTTCCTCTGTGCTTCCGCCATATCCGGTGTCTATTTATTGCCCAAGTGCCTCTTATCACCAGCAGCAATCGCTCCATGGTCATCATCATGTTGGGTCGGGTCAGTACCGTACTCTGGGTATTTATAGCTGCAGGCAGGTGCGCAAATGTACCATTTGTAGCGGTACCAATCACAGGTTGCCCTTGGGCCATTTTGGCGGGAAGGGCTCAGAGCGCGATCCGATGGCCAAGCCAAAGCAGCAGCAGTCGCTGCTGAGCTTCTTCAGCCCGCCGGCGAACAGCGCAGCGGCCAAGCCCAAGCCCGAGTCTGCGACGAGTGACAAGCCCAGCGGCTCTTCGTCCAAGCCCAAGCCGACCGGCAGTGGGTCCGTCAAGAAGGTAGCGAGCAGTAGTGGCTCGCGCAAGCGCATCGAGTTTTCCCCAAAACCCAAGCAAGACACATCGCCCAAGAAGACGACCAAGAGCAAGGCGAAGCCCGTCGTTGAGGACAAAGACTCTGAAGAGGATGTGAACAAGGCGTCTGGAGGCAAGCGCAAGGCGTACGAAGACTTCCTGGGTACAAGCTCCGAGGAAGACAAGGCTGTGGCTGGCAAGCCGGCGACTAACAGCAAGAAGGAGCAGCCGGAGAGCGCGTCCAAGCGTCCACGACGAACCACTGTGAAAGTGATCGTGAATGACGATAGCGACTCGGACGAACCAGTCACGCCAGCCCGGAAGGCGACGAAGAACGTCGTGAGTAGCGAGGAGGAGTGGGACGGCGGCCGTGAGGCAGACGACGACAACGACAACGACTCAGAGTTCAGTGCTGCTGAGAAATCCTCAAGTGAAGAAGAAGAGGAAGAAGAGGAGGAGGAGGAAGAAGACGAACCTGTGCGCCCGACCAAGCGTCGTAAGGCTATTGTGACCCCATCGAAGACTACGCCAACCAAGAAGACTCCGACAAAGCAATCCGCCTCGTTTGTCTCACCCAAGTCACGAAGTCCTGCGGCTGGACCAAAGGCCTCACCGTCTGCATCATCGGTGCCCAATGAGGGTGGAACGACCACTGCCTCTGGCGTGAGCGGCGCAGGAAACCATGCGCACGATTCCTTTCCGTGGTTGAACGAGAAACGACGAGACATTAACGGCAACAAGCCGGACTCTCCTGATTATGATCCGAGAACACTGCTTGTGCCTCAAGAGTTCCTCAAGAAAGACACACCAGCAATGGTGCAATGGTGGAACGTGAAAGCCGAGAACATGGACACCGTCCTCTTTTTCAAAGTGGGCAAGTTTTATGAGCTCTTTCACATGGATGCTGATGTTGGATTCAAGGAGTTGAATCTCATCTACATGAAGGGAGACAAGGCCCACTCGGGATTTCCCGAAATTGCGTACTCGAAGATGTCCTCGCAATTGATTGCAAAGGGGTATCGCGTTGCTCGTGTCGAGCAAACGGAAACTCCAGATATGCTGAAAGAACGAAACGCAGGATCTTCGAAGAAAGCGAAAGTAGTTCGCCGCGAGGTTTGCTCCTTGATATCAACTGGTACAAACACGATTAGTTTTCTGGACGCACCGATTTCATCTCAGGAGCAAACAGCCAAGCACCTTCTTGCGCTCAAGGAAGAAATTATTTCACCGAAGCAAGTGCGATTTGGCATTTGCATGATTGATTGCGCCACAGGTGCGGTTTATTTGTCAGAGTTCGATGATACTGAGCAACGTGACCGTCTCAAGACCTTCCTGGCACAATATTATGTTGTGGAAATTGTGAGCGAACGATTCGGCCTTTCAGATGATACAAAACAGGTGCTCAATCATGCTGTGCCGTCGAGCGTTCGGGTTGAATTACGCGTGGGAAAAGAATTTTGGGACCCATCTCGAACAATTGAAGAAATCACTCGTGCTGGGTATTTTGATGAACAAGGGTGGCCGACCGATGTTTTGTTTTTTTTGAATGAAGACAAAACAGTTAAAATGGATGGGCAACTAGCGATAAGCTCACTTGGTGGTTGTATTTGGCATTTACGGCGCAGTATAATTGATCAGGAGCTGCTTTCGCTCTGCAATTTTTCAAGATATCGTCCATCTGATGAGGAAGCAAAGGAACGACGAGAACAAGGAAGTTCAGCATTATTAAATGCGAAAACGGAGCTTAACCAGCAGTACGTTGTTTTGGATTCCCAAACCATCCACAATCTTGAGATACTCACAAACAACTTCAATGGTGGCCGTGCTGGCTCACTGATTGATATCCTGGATAAGACTGTGACAAGTTTTGGCAAGCGCATGTTTCAAGATTGGGTGCTGAAGCCTTTGTGCAAAATTTCGGATATTAATGAACGGCTCGATGCTGTCCAAGAGCTGGGACAAAATGGCGATACAATTGTTGAAGTCCGTGAGCATCTTCGCAAACTCCCAGATTTGGAGCGACTATTGTCACGAATTCATGCAATTGGGTCCGTGCACCGAGCAAAGGAGCACCCCGACAGCCGCGCCATCATGTATGAGTCCAGTACATACAACATTCGTAAAATTCGCGATTTTCTTGCCGTGCTGAAGGGCTTCGATGTGGCTATGAACCTTGTCAGTGAAATGGGTCCTCGATTTGCTCGATTTGAATCCCCTGTGCTTCAAACTGTGCTTAAAGTGCATGATGAGGTATCGAAGGGCCTGACGTCGGGTCACTTCCCAGATCTCCAAGAAAAACTCGATTTTTTTGAACGAAGCTTTGATCAAGCTGTTGCTCAAAAGAGTGGAACAATCGTCCCGAAAGAGGGTGCAGATCCAGAATATGATGAATGCTGTCTGGAGATCCAGCAAATCGAAACAGAGTTTCATGAATATTTGGAGGAGCAGAAATCAAAACTGAAATGCAAGCAAATCGTGTACTGGGGGAGCAAGAAGGATGACCGTTTTCAACTGGAGATCCCTGAAAGCGCAGTACAATCTAAACAGCCAAAAGAATATGAACTCAAGTCGAGAAAGAAGGGTTACAAGCGGTTCCACACGCCAACAATTCGTGATCTCTTGGCCAGACTCTCGCGAGCCGAGGACCGCAAAACCGAAGCACTGAAAGATCAAATGCGTCGTATTTTCCATAAATTTGATGAAGATTATCGCTATTGGATGAAAGCTGTTCAGTGCTTGGCCGTTCTTGATTGCATTCTCAGTCTGGCACTGGTCAGCAGCCAGAGTGAAGGATACGTGAAACCTGAAGTCGTTTCGGCAGCTTCCGCGAATGTTGGAGCTCCATTCCTGGATATTGAAGAAGGAGTACATCCCTGTGTTGCAACGACATTTGGAAATGGGGACTTCATTCCCAACTCAGTGGGCTTGGGTATTGATGGAGCTGGTGAGATGATGTTGTTAAGTGGACCAAACATGGGCGGTAAATCAACGCTGTTGCGTCAGACATGTGTGATTGCACTGATGGCCCAAATCGGATGCTTTGTTCCAGCTTCGAAATGCCGAATGACTCCTGTGGATCGCATATTTACTCGAATCGGAGCGTCAGATCGTATCTTGGCTGGCCAAAGTACTCTGTACGTCGAGCTATCCGAGACTGCTACCATTCTTAACCACGCCACTGGCCATTCTCTTGTCATCTTGGATGAATTGGGTCGGGGTACTTCAACTTTCGATGGTACTGCGATTGCGTACTCTGTTGTCGAGCATCTTTTGCGGGAAGTTCAATGCCGCACAATGCTCGCGACTCATTACCATTCTCTTGTAGAAGAGTATGCAGAAAATGAACGGGTGTCTTTGGGACACATGGGCTGCCTTGTTGATTCCGAAAATGAACGCAAGGTGACATTTTTGTACAAGCTTGAAGAAGGAATGTGTCCCAAGAGTTACGGATTGAACGTGGCAATGCTGGCTAAATTGCCAGCTGAAGTGATTGAGTTGGCTGCGAGTAAATCGGAACAGTTTGAGAAGTCGCTTCAAGCAACATCGCACTCAGATATCGAGGCGCAGAAGATTCTTGACCAAGTGAAAGATGCTATTGCGAAAAAAGACCTTGCGGGATTGCGAAAGCTGTGGGATCAATCACAGAACTTCGCCTTAGCTCAGTAAGCATTTTTATGATATCGCGTGCATTTGAATGAAACAGAATATATGGTATCAACTACAAGGCATTTGAAGATGATTGTTTTTTTATTAGCCGAGTATATGCGGATTGTGCAAAAATTCTTCCGCGAATACTGGAGCTTCATGTTTGCATAGGCGACAAGACATCAGGATAATCTCGTCTCATGTAAGTTGTGTATAAATGAATGTGACCGTGCATTTGCTAGAAAAATGTTTGAAATAAAAAATATTTGTTTAATTGAGCTGGATGGTCATTAAACTGTGCAGGGAAATGGATTGAAATGTAGGCAATGCGTCGGTAGCTAGACTGGAGATTTTGCTCATGCTCTCATACTGGGATTCGTTGTCTAACAATCAACGATTTCGATTGCCGCATCCTGAATACCGGCCGTGGATGGAGCTGCAGGTGCGACATCGTCAGAAGTCTCGTTGACCGAGTTGTTCTTGCTTGTTAATCCTCTCTTCACAGCTGTTAAAATCATCGCAAGAAGCGCAACAACTGCGACCACAACAACCATCACCGCTGGAACAAAGGTATTTGAAGCAACTTGTGAAGCATTTGTGCTTGCCAATGAAGCTTCAACTGACGTTGTCTGGTACGATGAGCAATTCACGAAGTTTGCTGACTGAGTGGTATTGAACAGCATGCAAAAGCGGCACACCTCCATAAAGCAACCAATACCACCATTCACGCATGACGAATCAGTAACGACACCGATACCAGCGGCAGCCTCAGCTTGGACAAGCTGAGAAGAAGCCGAACAAGTCAGACTTGCATTAGCACCAGACCCAGCCACCACAGATGGAGCTGGTGTGGCCGATAGTGGTGTCGACGAAGTGGGAGCAGGCGTGCTGAAGAAGAATCCAAGCGAAGAGCAAGTCAACAGATGCGCCGACTGCGTGGTGTTCCAGACCTGGCAGAAGCGGCAGACCGT